>CALSCE010009408.1:1298426-1320864 GCA_943593645.1 Bovichtus variegatus | reverse complement strand
TAAGGGACATGAATGCATATCAAAATAGAGAGGGAGAGGAGGAAAACACATGTTATGTACAACTCCTCTTCTGTTTGCAATTGATTTTATTGATTTCAGTGGTCGTGGGGCAGACACAGTCACTATGGGGATTTGATATACTAATGTATACCTGCCTATGTAATCAGCCTTGCATATTTGTCAGACTGCTGCAGAAGGAAGTCGCTCGTGTTCTTCCAGCACTGTCTGTCCTCCACACTGTACATTATATCATAAAACTGCTCACATAATTTGCTAAAATGTAAGCCCGAGGTGATCCCGAGCAGCAGATGTCAATAAACACAGTAACAATTATTTACATTTGTCTGAATAACCAAAGAAGGAGTAAAAAGTATGCATGCAAGTAAAATGTCTGTTCAAGCTTTTATCTAGAAATACTGACAGAGGGTCGTCTGGAAGTGGCCATGCGACTAGCAGAAGATGATGGTTGGATGGAATTCATTTCCAGTGCAACGATGATGATACTCAGCTGTAGTGCCTACAAAGGCGAAGATCATTCCCAAATTATTCAAATAAAATATTGTTGAAATATTTAGATGCTGGTCATTGGCCCATCAGTTTGATCAAGTAACAGTACCTCGAGACGACGTGTGATTTCTGAAGGTCTGACAGTTGGTCTTACGTTTACGTTTGCCTAGCCTCTCTTTAGATCAGCACATGAAAAGAATCACCAGGATCGCAACTTTCACCATGTGACATAGACACAATCTGATCTTTTCTGTCCTTGGCGGATACAGAGATCCTAAATCAAGCCTTCGTTTCATCCAAACTTTATTGTTGTAACGTTTTGTTGTCAGGCCTGCCGCGTACCAGAAGTCTTGAAATGGTTCACAACACTGCAGCATGAATCTTACCTTAAACTAGACAAACAAGACAACATCTACTGCACGTCTGTCCATGCTGGGAGGCAGATCCCTCCTCTGCTGCTCTCCCTGAGGTTTCTTCAATTTTCTCTCTTTTTAAGTTGTTTTTTTTGGAGGAGCTTTTCCTTATCTGAATCAAGAGTCTAAGGACAGAGGGTGTCAGATGCTGTACAGATTCTCAGGCCATTTGGGGCCATTTGATCTCAATACAGTGCTCTGAGGGAATGGAAAGTGTTAAACTTATACTGGAAATGGTACATTGCTGGCATATGAAGAGGGAAGGAGAGAAGGAGAGTAGAGTACAGATAATTAATGATAAAAAAATTCCCCACCTCTCCCCTCCTGTCGGTTCACATTATCATTCTATAGCTGTCGATTCAGTTCCTCCCAACTGAAAGCACCATGATGCTGCTCCTTCACATCATCTCTCTACTTCAGAATGTGTGGTCTTGCTCTCTCTCTCTCTCTCTCTCTCTCTGCTCCCTCATTCCTCTGTCAATCTATCTTTCCAACTCACAAACTGCAGAGTCAGTATATTCCTCATATATCACAAAGACATTGACTTGATTCGAAATAAAGCCTTTTGCAGCTTTTTCTGCAGTTCTGTGAAAATTAATGAATAATTCCACTTTATTACAACGTGGGTTTAAAGTTTTGGCCATCATTTGTATGTATAATAACGATATTGTTAAGTGCTGATATCTGAGAATACTGTTAAACAGCAGTCAGACATTTCACAACCCATTTCATCAAGGAAAATTGGCTTGCATGTTATTATTTATTTCATTAGTTTTGTCTGGTTTTGGCTTGTTTCGTCCATTTCTATGAGCACATTAGGGCGGGGGTAGCCAACAAGGTGACACAATCTGCGAGCACCTGCGAGCACCTGGTCGCCAATGAGTTGCCCCCAGGTCACGTCTGGCCTTTTTGTCTGGTCATCGAGAGATATAAAAAATTTCCACTTTGGGTAAAACCAACAGCACTGGTTAAGACGCAGCACTTTTTACCGAGCCGTCTAAAAAACAGTGGAGGAGGGGAGAGAAAAACACCACAAAGAACCGGGCTCCGCCTAACTTCAGCTCCTGCACCAAACGGTCGTACTCCAAAGATTTTTCCACGTCCACAAGATATCATTAACCATAACAGAGCGGCCAGTCCATCCTCTCTCCCGACGTGCTTCAGCCTTCCATTTATCCAGAGCGAGGACCAGAACAAGTTCTCTACCTCATGCCGACATATTTACTTCCACGGACATTCCTTATCACAGCAACCAGATGCAACCAAAGCGTCTCGGCTGAAGCCTCCCCTGGGGGTTTTCAGAAGAGCACCTGACATTTTCAGCAGGGAAAAAACCTTTTAGTGGAAACAAGCCGTTGTACAAAAATGTAACAAATGTCATATTGTATGATTTTCAAATGTTGACACAGACTAATTGTTGAGATTAACTGAGAAATCATTAAACGTGTATGTTTAAATATACATATATATATATATAAAGGTAAACTGACCAAATTGATATTACTCAGGAGGATTATTTGGATACCACTCCACCCTTCAGGTAGCTGTTAGGTTGATTACCCCTGCAGTATTGTATACTGTATGTAGAGACAATAAAGGCAATCAGTAAAACGCTTCAATCTGCTGTACTTTTTGTAAACAATTTTTTTGTACAATGAGGGATTATTATAAACATTTTGATATTCTCAATGATAAATCAGAGATAAGAGAGACTTCATTGTCATCCTTCTGTGTACAATGCAGAACAGAGGAATGACATTTAGTTTCTCCTTGTTCCAGGTGCAAACATAAAAAAAAAGAATGATGCAACATTCAGAGGTAGTGAAGCAAACATTTAGACGCTTGTGTATTGTCAATGTCCTAAATAGTGGGTCAGAGATAGTCAGCTGTGCCTTTAATGTGAATCCCTGCATATTAAATGTTCATCTGAAATGCTCTGTAATGGTCCCAGTAATATGTGTTCTTAAATTGTTAGGCTACGTTTGAATCAAATAATTGAGGATTGCTTAAATTCAACAATACAATCATTCCATTTTCAATAACTTGTTCCGGATCACTCATTTAAAGTTTTATTGTCCTATTTCAGTCACTTGCTAACGCACAGTTGACAGGCAACGGTTTGGGTTCCTTTGTAAAAGGTCTAGATTACATCCCATGACAATTATAAACGTGCCCACAGCCTCAAAAGTTCGTCTCACAGAAAACATGGTAAGATAACTTTCCTGCCTCAGCTTCCAGACTGTGGTCTTACTACCACCTGATAACTTTACTGCTAATTTCTTCTTTCCGATCACCAGCACCAGTTATCTATTCCTTTAAGCAGCTACGCTACTCTTATAACATATTAATTAAACTGTGTCAGCACCAACAATCGCGTATGGATTAAGAACATGTATCAGATAACTGATTTCGAAGGCAAAGACGTTGCCAGCAGAAACCCTGCTGTGCCTATTCATTTTGAAAGAGCAACTCGACCGACCGATGGCGTGACCTTGCTGGGTCAGTGCGTGTTATGTTAGGCTTGGGGGCAGCAGGGTGTTGTGTCTCTGTTGCTGAGTCTGGAGTCTGTCCTGGATGCTTTGGTATCTTTTTCCAGACGGGCAGTAGGGTGAAGAATCCGTGGGAGGGGTCAGTCGTATACATTGCAGATTCAAAAAACGGACAAAGACTAACATTTATACCAACATTTAGTATCGTGTTTATCGGCTACGGAATGGCTGCTTGTGCGCCGTCGCCAAGAATCTTTATTGAATTTAAAGGTACAATAAGCAGGATTTTCCTTAAAAACAATTTACAGACTTATAAATGATGCCTTTCAGTTCTGCAGTTGTGCTGCAGCACGCCATGTAACACGCGTTACGTGCACTGATAGAAAGCATCGTGCTGCAACGCGTCAACAGAAGACCAAACACAGCATGGAAAAGGCCTTTTTTTCTTTCAAAAGACAACAAAATGCCATGGGTGAGTTGCCTACTGCAGTTGTCTAGTTGTGAATAATAACTTGAAATATATATAATCTGAGCGGTGAGAAAATGTTTTGAAAGCAGCAGATCAACAAACATAGTCAGGTAGGCTACCGTATATCAATTGTTATCTGACTACATAAAGCCTAGACTTAAACTAAATGGAAATTGTAAAGACAAATTATCTTTGTCAGGGGCGGCAAGGCTGGAACTAGGTGTTGATGGGGTGGCACGTCCACAAGAACCGCTGCCGCTGGAGTGGGGGTTGTACATAGAAAATAATTGCGGCAGATGTGTTGACGCGCGCTACCTGATGGCGGTTTATTTTCACCAAGCTCCACCTATTTTTTGAGAAGAAGCAATCTACATCACTGCTGTAAAAACACAAGGGGGAACTTGAGGTTCTTTACTTTTATGCAAGCGACATTGTCAGGTCATTCTACTGGCATTGGGAATCCGGTGTCCTGAAATGCAACACAACAGAGGCTGTCAGAGACAAACATCAAGGTGGTGCACTCACACTCTTCCTGCCACACTTCTCACTGGAAAGATCTTGCTTCTCACTTCTTGCCCCCCTCCATCCAAGTTTTTCCAATCTTAGTGATCACTCAAAGCACTTTACAACACATAAGCATAGAAGGTGGCACATGCTGCATCCATCCCTCACACTCATGTTGGCCATTGGGAGCAATTTGGTGCACATGCTGGGGATTGAACTGCTGACCTTCTGAGTGGTGGACGATCACTCCACCTCCTGAGCCACAGACACTCCTATAGGTTTTTACTCTACCTTTCCTTGAGGTAGAAGTTACCCCTGGCACAAACGCAATGGTGTTGTTGTTTCATTAGCACAGAGGCTGTAGTTCAGAGAAATTAAAGTCACTGCCTCCATGCTTGGATTTGGATCTGTGAATCGTCATGCTTTTTCCTAAGCAAGGCCAGGAAAATAAAGATTGCACCCATTTCACTTTACACCAACGGTCTCACTTTAATGTAGCTTGTGGAGATCCTTTGAAAGGTCACAGGAGGGGAGGAGAAGATAACATTGTGAGAGCAGAATTGCTGTCAATAGGATAATAGCCTGGAGAGATAAGTACATTGCTCAGAACCACAACACAGGAGGTGTGTATGTGTGCGTGTGTACGTGTGTATAACATCATCCCACTGGCAAATTGGACCCTGCTGCCTTGAACAGAAGCTGAAACATACCAACTAGGTTTTGATTATCAGGAAAAAATTGATTGTGTAGATTGGAGGTCAGGCGCCTCCACTTAGTGCAACAGGTGGAGCAGCACCGGGCAGGAAATATAACAATATCCACGCCGACACATACAGATGTTTGAATTATTCTGACATTATGTCCCTTAACAGATGGAAAGCAGGTCTGAGCTTATAAGTAGAGGAATAAACTTGTTAATGGAGTCACGTTGCATTGTTGGGTTTGCAAATGAAAAGAGAGCATGAATAATGGATGAATTGTTCTTAATGACATGAGCCCATTATTGTATAACAAGGTAATTATACAAAATACCAAATTATATTAGCAATAAAATGTGTATTATATTGGAGAGCTGGGCTAAAAGATGGATTTGAATTCATATTTAGAAATGAGCCTCCAGACCAACAAAGCAAACATCAGCTGGTTTAGTGATCGTTTGTGGCAACTGCAAATAATATCATAATCATACGGTTAAGTTAAGCATCAGAGCTCTTGATACTTTTCATCTTAGGAACGTCGAGCTGCTGCTGCAACACACATTAAGCTAGTTGAGTTTGGTGTGAGATAGTTAACGCTGAGCATAACTTAACTGAAACTAACCGAAAATCATCTTTTTAGTCCCATATCTGTGGTAGTGTTACTTCGTATGACCTTCCTAACGCTGACACATTTCTATTAGGTTATGTGTGAACTGATCAAGACTTTGACTTGAGTTTACTATAGCTGGCACTAGTGACAGAGAGTTAAAAGACAAAACCCGGAAAAGGAACAAATAAAGAAAGGGGCGGGCCACATATTGTCAAATGCTTGGAAGTATTATCAAATCAAATCAAATCAAGTTTATTTATATAGCCCAATATCACAAATTATACATTTGTCTCAGTGGGCTTTACAGCCTGTACAAGGTACGACACCCTCTGTCCTTAGACCCTCACATCGCACAAGGAAAAACTCCCTAAAAGATACCCCACAATTAGTGGGGGAAATATGGAAGAAACCTCAGGGAGAGCAACTGAGGAGGGATCCCTCTCCCAGGACGGACAGATATAGATATTATAAGAAGAAGAAAAAGAAAAGTGATTCTGACTCGTCCCATAGACTAATTGTGACGATGTAACATACATAAAAATAGCTATTATTAAGTTATTGTATTATATTTGACATCGTTCACAGCTGAAGGAGTCCTGTCAGCAGTTTTACAAAGGTTTGTTTTGTAGTAGTGGCCTCTGGGTAAATGTTTGTTTGGACTGCAAGGGATTTTCTGTTATTGCAGTACCACGGTTGGACACTGGGACACATCGCCTACAAGGTTGACTCGCTGCACTGCATACAGCTCTCCCAATACATCCATTAAGTGTGAGCATGTAAAGTTGTATTGTGCTAACCTAGCACAGAGCCGCGACCCCTGACACCTCACTGCCCACTTTGGTTGAATTATGTAAGTAAGAGTATCACAATGCTACAATACTACACATACAGACCCAAACAGAACCATTACAGAGGAACAAAGACTGCAGTATAACATCACATTACTGCTAATGCATTGAAAACTACAAGCGCCCCCGGCTGAAAACAATGATGCATGCTCTGAAATAAGCACATGGTGCTGAATTAATGCCAAATAAGACATTAATTACTGTTCATGCTCTGACTGGGGACCCAGTACCAGCAACACCTAGCTAGGGTTGGCGTACCATCAGGGCCCAGTGCACCAGTGCCTGGGGCTCCTCACCTTCTCTGATCCACAGGGGAGTTGTTCATGTTTCTCCTGCAGCCAGCTATGTGTGGGAAGTTCTGTGTGAGAGTGCAGGGGCGCAGAGGGAGCATTGGGGTTTGTTGCAGTGCAGCTGTTTCCCCTTCTAAAAGGTGTTGAGCTTTGTCATGACACAGAGTCGCGTGATGATGTGTGCTTCCATGTTACTCAGTCTCAGACAGAGCAGGGACTCCGAGGGGAATCTGAAAAAACGTGATGAACTGGCTGACTGGCAGAGGTAGACAAGGGGGAAACAAGGCCACGGGGGAGAGGAGAGGAGGCAGGAGTGTGTGTGAGAGAGAGACAGTGACAACACAAAGCAGTGCTGCAGAGATGACTGTAGACAATGCAGGAAGATAAAACAGCGTGAAGAGAGAGAAAAGGCTGTCTGTTACCTTAAACATCCTGAAAGCCTCTCAGCTTCACACCGTAATGTTCAGCATTAACCCGAGGAGGCAACACTGCTCATCTCTCTGGTGCGGAGAACTGTGCCTACTCATTTATCGAGAATAACAACTAACTGGATCTTCTCTCCTCTTGACTCAAAAAACACCAATGAAGTATCAACCTGTATTAATGTTTGTCCCTGTGTAACACACAGAATTCAGTGTTCTGCAGTGTAGCGACCTGCTGTAAGAATCACATCACCTCCTCCACCTGTCAACACTTCATTCTCGTTTCACACAGTTAACGGCCCCCAATCTTTCAGTAATCCAATCACAACCCTCAAACAAATGGCCGCTCAAAATCAACCTCAAAGGGGAATGTTTTTGTGTTAGAGAGCTGCCAGCGCGTGTTTTTCAGAGAAGGAAAAAAGCTTTACCCTCAGGATTGGAGCCCGTTGCACAGTCCACGTCCTCATCACCTACTCAAGTAAGACTGAAGCTGTTGTCTTGTGTCTATGTCAGGAGGAGGTGGATGGCTGTATAGTTCCCTGTTTGAGTTTCTTTCTTGGCAGAGTTCAGGCCGACCTTCCAGACCCGACTAACTTAACTGCCTGTTAACTGACTTGACTGGCCAACGGGAGAGTGAGTACCAGGTGTTTATAATGTAACTATTAAACGTTACTGAACTGCAAACTAAGCTGCTCTTCATTTTGTTTGTATTTCCTGATTTGTTTGGTTTTGTGGGAATCAGCAGGTTAAACCCGGAGCCGACTTTTCACTTGCATTTATTTTTTGTCCTTGTGAACTGGATTGAACTGAACTATTTTGGGTTGTGTGCAAAACAAAGCAGGGTTTTTATTGAGCGGACTGAACTCTGGACTGTGGGACTCTTTCACACTAACACACATCACACACACTCAAATATATTGCTTTGACTATTGAATACACTTGTTAAAGGCTGAATTGCATTGTGATTTATTTGTCGTTGCACTGCTGGTCCTACATATAGCATGGCTGTCTAATGTTTAATGGTACGCTAAGCAATGCTAACACATTTGCAATGTGGTTCATATTACCAGGGCTACTCTCTTGTGTCCTTTTCCTGAAGTACAATAGTCTTCTAAGGAGAGGTTGAACTAGCTGTACATGGTGCCTCAATAAATGCCAATACAAGGGCCAAAAAGATATCCTGAGCCTCTTTACTTCCGGGTCCTTTACCCACATTTAAGGAACCCGGTGTGTTTTAGGGGGATTTATTGGCAGAAATGGAATATAATATTCATTATTGTTTTCTTTAGTGTATAATCAGCTGAAACTAAGAATTGTTGTGTATCTTAGAATGAGCCCTTCATATATACATAGGTCCTCTTCATGGAGTCTGCCATGTTGCACCGTCAGGTTTCTACTCTAGACCAGAACGGACAAACCAAACACTGGCTCTGGAGAGGGCCTCAGAGTGGAGCCTTGAGGAATGCCACAAGTAAGTAGTGCCGGAGCCTATTCACCTAGGTGAACCGACAAGCGCTTATCCGTGAGGTATGACTGGAACCGTTTGAGGGCAGTACCTTTAATGCTTACACAGTGTTCGAGGAGTGATAGAAGGATCCTATGAGCCACAGTGTCAAAGGAAGCGGTCAGGTCTAAAAGCACCAGAAAAGCAGAGTTCACTGAGTCAACAGTTAACAGAAGATCGTAAAAAATAGTTCAAGGAGCTGTTTCAGTACTATGGCGTGGTTTAAAGCTCGTCTGAAAATGAAATGTCATGATTATCTGAAAATGTGTGCAACTGAATAAAAACTACTTTCTGGAGTTGAGCTATGAACCGTGGCCGTGCGCCTAGTTCCCGTGCCCACCGACCTCTGTGTCTTCTGGCACCATCAGCAATGCAACGTCCTGGTCGAGTGCAGCAGTGGCGCCCAGTGCCGCCGCATCCAGCCCTCGTTTGGAGAAGTGGCCACTCACATTCTGAGACCATCTGTGACACCAGGGAGGAAGGTGATTGTCCGCCGGGACAGAGAGATTGGAGGACCTCATATAGGAAATAGGCTTCTCCTGGGTAGCACCTACGATGACAAAGCTTCCAATCAACTGATCTTTTTTCCGAAGCTCAGACTTCAGGCAGTTGATACACTCCATTTACTGCTATTTTTCCTATTTAAATAATAAAAAAAAAATGTATTCTATTTTTTTTTTGGATGGACAGCCAAACATTAATCAGACATTTCCTTGCCTCATATATATTTTATTTTATTTTTTTTGTATATGAAAGACAAAACAAAATTACGTAATGAAAGAAAATAAAAATAAATGGAAAAAAAAAAAAAAAAAATACTATACCTCAACCACATACATGTCATACTCCTTATGTCAATTGTTTTTTTTTCTATATTTACCCTTTAGTATACAGTATATGTATATACCTATACCCACTTACACATACTCACAAACATACACATACGTATTTTTTCATCAGCCTTTAATAATAACAACAAGAAACAATGCTAGTAAAAGAATAATAATAAATAAATGAAATAAGAAAATTGATTAATTAATCAAAAAAATGTAAACCCTCATTGAAAGATGTTCTCTATTCTTTTAAATGTATTCACATACCTGTACTGTATGTCTCCTGTCCCACACTCCACGCCGGAGTAGAAATTCTGTTTACAGTTTATAAAGGAAATTAACATTATAACGTTTGCGGCGATGGACCAAGGTAGACTTTGTTCACTCTTTCATTTAAAGTCTGATCTTATTGCCGATATATATTCAATCATGTTTTCAATGAGTTCCAATCTAGACAAGAAAGTCAACTTCTCCCTCATGTATATATTATGTATAACCTAAACCCAGTCCCCAACTGTAGGGATCTCTGTCTGCAGCCATTTTCTGCTCATAGCTTTTTTTACTTGCAATTAACATTATCCTAAACATATATTTGTCTCCAAATCTTGTAAGTCCTGTGTTCATTTTTACCAAATATAGTACTTTAAATGTAAATGGGAATTTTAAGCTCAATATTGTGTCCATACATTTCTTCAGCCCTAACCAGTATGGAATTATAGAAGTGGAATCCCAAAAGACATGGAAACGATCCACTTTATGGCTCCGCATATTCTTCAAAACCTTGTATCTTCATATTTTTGTGGATCAGTGCCGGTGTTATAAAAAATCTTGTAATATTTTTACATGCATATTCTCTCCAGGATAAGGACCAAGTTGTCTTCCACTGTTGCTCATTTATCTCTTCCCATTCATCCACTGATAACACAATGTTTGCCTCTTTCTCCCATTTCTTTTTTAATATATATTGTATCATTTCCTTTTAAATTTTCCACTCCTGTATATCATTTCGATATTCATTTCCTACCTGAATTCGATTCATATGCAGAGATAAACATTTTGATAATTTCTAACTCTGGTCCATCTAGAATCTCCGTTCTTATCATTTACTCTTCATAATGCCTCTGTTGCAAGAATCTATAAAAGTCCTTATTGCTTAAACTATAATGATTATTTAACTCTTGAAAGCTTTAGAGTTTATTCTTCTTTAAGAGCTCCCAGTATATTGTAGGACCCTTTCCCCAGTTTTAAACATTTCTGTTTGAAATAAACTCTGAATCATATGCAATCCACCGCATTACTATGTGCTTCTAGGCTATTCTTCTCTATTCTTCCATCTTGCTGAGTAGGAGGGATTTCACAGATTTAAAAGTGTTTTTATTTGTGCAGCTGCAGAGTCCTACACCTTTTCCTTGGTCTCTTTCCTTGCCAAACAAATCTTGAAAGCATTTTATCCCATAACATCTTTGTCTGTTACATCCACTGGAGTCTGGAACAGATCGTGGGGAGTATATTCATTTAGAGTCAATTTTTAAGGTGATACTCAGACAAAGAATTAATCTCCCTTCTTCCAATGTCGGATTTTATTCTAGAGAGCAACGCATCATAATTGATGGATTTTAATTGATTTAATTCTTGTGGTAGGTTGACACCAAGATTCATTGATTTCCATTCCCAGTCAATTCCATAA
Organism: Bovichtus variegatus; assembly: GCA_943593645.1. Lineage (NCBI taxonomy): Eukaryota > Metazoa > Chordata > Actinopteri > Perciformes > Bovichtidae > Bovichtus > Bovichtus variegatus. The sequence goes on along the minus strand of CALSCE010009408.1, from coordinate 1,309,590 downwards.
ATTTCTCTCAAGGCTCAGTCTGGACTATAATTAAATCAGGACCTGTATTTTTTTCTATATTTAATTTATAGCAAGAAATTAAACCATACATAAGTGCAGGAAAGGATGTATTAGGTCTTGACAGATATACCAGAACATCATCCGCGAGTAACGCCATCTTCTGTACTCCTCCCTCCATGTCTACACTTTCTATTTTTTTATTTTGTTTTATCCATTGGCTCAGGTGTTCCAAAAAAATGGTAAAGAGAACAGAGCTGGCGGAGCAACCCTGTCGACAGCCACGTTCTAGTATGATGGACTTCGAGAGACTCCCATTCATCTCAATTCTAGCTGTTGGTTTATTATATAGAGCCTGTATGGTCTTGATACAAGTCTCATGGAAGGTAAACTGCTCCAACACTCTTTTTAAAAACTCCCGTTTAACAGACTCGAGCACTTTTTCTGAGTCTAATCCCACCACTATTGCCTCGACCTGTTTTTCAATTACATGTTGCATTGAATGCAGTGTGTATCTAATGTTGTCTTATAAAACCTGTCTGATATAAGTTAATTATTTCTGGCAGAATTCTTTTTAAACCTCTGGCTAGAATAGCAGTAAACAATCTATAATCTTGATTGAGGACACTTATAGGTCTATAGTTACAACGTTCCAGTTTATCCTTCCCTTCCTTCTGTTTTACAGAGATGATGGCTTTCCTCCACGAATATGGGATTTCTCCCTCCTCCAATAAACCCATCTGATCTTCATTATTAATCTTTGGTTGGGCGTATCGTTTTTTATAATATGTCTCTAAGCAATTATGGATATCTACTGTCTTGTATATTATTGATTTAGTCTGGGAATCCCTTATTTTGTAAATACTTTTGTTTCTTTTTTAATAGTTTTGCAGATTTACTTCCAGCTTTATAATAAATTTGTTTCAGGAACATTATTTGTTTTTAATCTCATCCGCAAGAATATAATTTATCTCTTTTTTTATTCTTTTAAATTTTACGATTGTTTTTTTTCCCATCCAATTTGTCTTTATGTTCTCTTTCTAACCCTTTCAGATGAGATTGCAGAGTATTACGTTTCTTCTGTTTTTTCTCATTATTATCTCTTTTATTTCTTCCTCTCAACACAGCTACACGCATCCCTCAACACTGGTGGGGATACCCTGTTATCATTTTCCTCTATACAGTATTTCTGGATATCCTTTATCATTTCCTCCTTCATATGTCCTTTCAATACATTTAAATTAAGTCTCCAGAGTGTTGTTTTCTTCTCCTTTGTAAGACATAAAGTCTACTAGACTATGGTCAGATAGATCCCTTACTCCTATATCACATTTGTCTACCCTGTATCTATCCTTATTGTACATCAACAAATTATCTAACCAACTCTCCCTCTAGTCTCCACTTAGCTAAAATGTATATTCCCTCTTTGTCTTTAATATCGGATAGTTTTTCGAAAATAAATCTCCCTGATATTAGTATAGCCACCCCTCTCTTATGTCCCCATTTGTATGATGAGAAAAATATTAAAATCTAAACATAAAGAGAGCCGCATATACATGACCTTAATTCTTTTTCAAAATACTCATATCTGAATGTAAACATAAAGAGAGCCGCCTGTGATTCTTCCGTGAATCCAACTATAAACATAAAGATAGCCGCTGTACTTCACCTAAATGTCCCATCTCAGCGTCATCATGTCCTGGGTTCTGCTGAAGGCTTGCGGTCTCTGCTTGTATCCCCTCTGTCGGTCCCCGCCATTCTGGGATTGGCACGTTTGCCAGGTTAGGCGTTTGATCCCCTCATCCAGTTCTCTGCTGGTTTGCTGCCATGTCCTCAGTAGCCTCCTCTGCTGTGTTATAGATGCAAGTTTCTCTGTGGTAGAACACACAAAGTTCTATTCGAATTGGTGTCTGGGAGCGTATTTTCTTCTCTTTTCAGTACACTTTCCTCTCCTCGTACATGAAGCCTTTTTTCTGCCATGCTATCTTAATAAGCTTGTCTTTACTTCTGAAACCATAGTTTTCCCACAATAGATCTTGGTGGAAAATCTTTAGGAGGTCGTGAAGCAAAAGCACGGTGAGTTCTTTCAATCTGGAGTTCGAGTGACGGGGGTAGTTCAAGTTTCTCCCTGAGAAAGGTATCCACGAAATGAATCATCAACTGAGCGTTCTCCTCCCCTCCTTCCTTCACCCCATGAATCCTAACATTACTGCCTTCTCGAGCGTCCCTCCTGGTCCGTCAGTCCAGTTTCGAACTGCTTTTGTAGTTTTAGGAGCTCCAACGTAGCGTCCTCTATGTTCTGAGCACGCTCCTCCGATGCAGCGATTTGTTCTTCCGCTGCATCTATCCTGCTGTTCGCCTTACTAAAGTGGTCCTTAATCTCTTGAAGACTTTCAAAATGTTTGTGACAAAAGTCTCTTATCTCTTATTGTTTCCAAATTTGCAATACTTTCAGTGATTTTGGTTTCCTCTTCGATTTGGCTGCTCTGGCTCGGCTTTCGCACTAGCTTAGCCTGGTTTAGCGCTAGCTGGATCTCCCGCGAGCTCAGTTAGCCCTTCTGTTAGTTTATTTGGTTGTAACACTAGCTCAGTTAGCTCTTCTGTTAGTTTATTTGGCTGTAACACTAGCTCAGTTAGCTCTTCTGTTAAATTTTTGGCTGTAACACTAGCTTGATTCACTCTCCTGTTAGCTTAGCTGGCTCTACCACTAGCTCAGTTAGCTCTTCTGTTAGTTTATTTGGCTGTAATACTAGCTTGGTTTGCTCTCCTGTTAGCTTAGCTGGCTCTACCACTAGCTCAGTTAGCCCTCTGTCTTCCTCGATGTTAAACTTCACTTTTCCTTTAGCCCGTTTCCTTGGTCTTGCTCTAAACATACCTCAATGTCCTTTTCCATTACATTTTTATGATGTCTCACTGTTTTTTAACTCTGTATCACTGTTATATCTCAAAGTCAGGGAGCTTGCTCTCTATGCTGCTGCCATGTCAGTGGCGCACCGGAAGTCCCTCTTCCTATTATATTTAATTTGGAAAAACACAGGGAAAAACAATGAAAAACCCATCATGGCTATGACTGTATGGAAGTTTGTTTGCCTCTTTATTCAAATGGCAATGCATTTTGCAATGGGCAATTCAATGTACAAAGTCAAAATGCAAACCTCAATTTAATGAATTATTGAATTAGTTTGATAAAAAATGTAAATGAAAGCTCAATCAATTGCCTTCCATATTGCCATGTTTTTTGATGTCTTTATTCAAATGGCACTGTATTTTGCAAATGCCAATTCAATGTGCAATTTGAAAATGCAATTTGAAAATGCATTATGCAAAGTTGCAATGCAATCCTCAATTTTGACAAAAAAGATTAAATTAAAGTTAAACCAATTGCATTGCATATTGCCACCTTTTTTTGTCAATTCTATGTACCAGCGAGCAGTGCCCCAGGTCTACTGCATTTACATTTACTTGTCACCTCGCTCTTTTTGTGTCAAAATTCAAATGATTTAATACGTCATGCATAGGGAGGGAACCTGGGAATGGGGCTTTATTATGAATCTGAGTGCTTTTTTTTGCAAGACCAGCCCTGCGTTGAATTCAAGCGCTAGGATTGGCCGGTTAGTGTTCGGGTTAGGGTGAGGTCTCAGGCAGCTACCATTCCGGTACAGACAGACCCAGATCCGGTTTAGCTGCTCCGCAGGTCCCGTCTGGGGCGCAAAGCTCTGCTGCTGCCGAGCGCAGCTCTCCACCTTCTGCCTAAGCCCACTGCAGGTCAAACGTGGCAGCAAAGCCAGATCTGGGTCTGCTCGTGGTGGGCTGGTAGCTGGCAGAGCAGCATAAGCTAGCTGTCATAATACTAATATATCAAACAAATGCAGGCTGTTCGTGTCACCTCAGACAAAATAGTAAATTTTAACATCGACACTGCAAGCCAATGCATTAATTCTTAATGACAACGTTGTCTAGAAGTTAGCTACTTGCCAACCTAACTTAGCTAACGTCAAATAGTAACACTCAAGGTGCCGGTGGTCTTTTTGATGTAACCTTCAGTCTAGGTCCTGTATCCCTTTTCCCCTTTCGGGGATCTTTAAAGTTGCCCATGTTTGATTATACAATGTGTGTGTTGCAAGTCCACAATTGCATTTTATGATTTCCCAGTAGTGGTAGTACCAAGTCAGCAGAGGAGGATGGCATAATGATTAGCAAAACAAATTCTCTGGTACCAGGGGGCATGACTTAAGCAATGTTGAGTTACCAACCAGGCAACACGGACAAAGTGGGTAAAGTCGCAACTGCCCTGGGGCCCCAGACCCCCATTGGCCCCAAAAGCCACCGGTTCATTTAATTGCAAATAGCATTTAGTAATTTGATAAATTGTTCTTTATTAGGAGATATAACAATATGCACCACTAAAGCACAATATCAAATGACATGATAAGGATCTAAAATGAGCTCTGCTGTGATTTAGTACCTCCTTAAATGTGGGTGACAGCAACTCAGGTGACCTGTCTGAGGGGAAGACAAATGCACATTTTTAATACGTGATTTAGATGAAGCTCAAAAAAACCCTTATATTCCGTTTCCCATAATGCAACTTGATCGCATCTTTCATTTGACCCTCACTGCTTGGTAAATGCCTGTGTCATTCACACTCCACACCTTAGTCTGTAACTCAGACGTTATGGTGAAAGCTTGCAGAGGCGCTAGTAAAGATTGGAATTCCTTGTAGAACTAACTTCTAAATCCATCACTTACAGGGCATTTCTATTTTTTTGTCTTTTTTTATAGTATCAAACAGTTCTGCCTCACTTATTGGCTTAGTTAGTTGATTATTTAGATTGTTCCCTTACTTTTGGCAGAGTAAGAGGTTCCAGGTATTTTGGAATGTTTTCCATGTAGTTTTCTTGGATTTCTGGAGTACAGCATTTTTGGCAATATTTAGCTATTTCTGACCTTTTCATAAAAATAAAAAAATAATAACCCCAGCAACATCAGTATAACATCACCCGGGTTATTTTATCAGACTTCACAAAGCTCCCCCAAAGAAAAAGTGCAGTAGTAACTATTCTGCCCTTACTGGAACATAGAGGTGATTTCTAGCTTGGCAGATAGCTCAATAAATAAAAACCCAGGAGACAGCAAGTAAGTTTAGGATGTTTAGAAGTAAAACTGAAATAAAAATACACGTTTACAAATTGTAATGAGTTTGACTCGTTTTCACATTAACAAACACTGAATCAAAGGGGCAGTAGCTGTTTCCACAGGCTGAGTAGGAGTGACCATGGCCTTCATGTGTAAAATCTGTATAGTGCAGCTCCAGGGCCCCCATGTATCTTACTTACTGTTTTGAAATTCCTTTAATTTAATGGTGCACTTTCTGCTATTTCAAATTATTTCACATTTTTAAAACAGAGATGTCAATTAGTAAATCATTGATTATTTTATTTGTCTTACTAGCTTTAGACAGAGCTGTTCCATAATAAGTGGTATATTGTATTTACGCTAATAGATTAATATTTGTGTGTTTATTCCCTTTGGAAAAATTTTGTGAGCACATTCAATCACAGTGAGTAAGCCTGGGCAGGCATTGGCCATTATGAAAGCCACATTTATTCATTATAAAATTGGATGATAACAGAACCATTTTAGAATATAATTTCACCACCAATATAGCTCATATGCACAAGCAATGCCAGGCTCTGATGAGCACAGAAGCTACTGATGATAAGCACATAGCTCAGTTAACACACACACACACACACACACACACACACACACACACACATACACACACACACACTAAATTAACACAATATAGCATATTCATTGAAAGTCAACATAAAAAAAAAAGGTATGAACCGAACCGTGGCTGATAAGTCGAGGTCTGAACCGAACCGTGGATTTAAAGATTTGTTTCACCCCTAGTCAACATACACATTACATTGGAATAATTAAGCAGACAGTCATATTGACTGACAAAGATCCATAAATGTGGTGATCTGTGAGTTAAACTCAAGGGAGCAACACCTCTGTCCATGGTCCTAAAACAAACAGGGAAACCATGCTTGTGGTTAAACCATAAACTGTATAAGATATAGACATAGATATAGTCTCCATAACGTCAGCCATAGTTTTCTGAAGACCCGTTGTGAAGCTCAATGTGGGTGTCTCCCATCATCACCACCTTGGCAGTGTGCCTAACCCCAGGTGTATCCAAAAATATGGCTCGTTGGTGCAGCGGGCCCAGGTGACGCAGCAGAGCAGACAGCTAGAAACTAGACCTGTGACGGCACCTACCTGTCACTCAAAGTGGCCATTGCATAACTTTAAGCCTGAATGTAATTTAATTGAGTGAGTTATTTAAAACCCTTTGTACAGTTGTCGTGAATGAGGAAATTAGCTATAGAGAACAAAAACATTTTGTTTGTACCAGGCTGTAAACATGTTTATTGCTGCTGTAAAGTTGGACATTTTGACCTAGAGGTCTATGAGGATTTACTCATTTTTGGAGCCAGCCTCAAGTGGAGGAACTGCAGATGCTCGCAGGCCAGGAAGCAGACTGGAAGCTTGCGGGCTGGATGCTAGCAGGTCGGAGGATCTGGAAACCAAGAACGGAGTTGAGACTTGCTGCATAACCTTGATGTCAAATGTTTTAGTAACTTTCAGCCCATCTCTAAATTGCCATTTGTTTAAAAAATAATGGAAAAAATGTTTCTGTCAAAACTACAACTATTACTGGATACAAATGAGATCCATAACCCATTTCAATCATGTTGCAAAGCCCTCCACAGCACTGAAACAGCTGTGCTAAAGGTGACATAAAATCTAGGGACTCCCTACAGTCTCTCTTAGAAAGTCTCAAGGACATTAAAGGCTAGATTGCAGATAATTTCCTTTAGCTAACTCTAACAAAACTAAAATAATTATCTTTGGTCTAAGTCCAGTAGCCATCAGCCAGTAAGCTAGACCATCTCACACCATATGTGAAGTCACATGCAAAAAACCTTGGTGTTATAATTGATTCTGAAATATATCTTGTCAAACACATCAGTTCCGTTGTTTAAAGTAGTTCCTATCAGTTAAGAAACATTTCCAAACTCAAACCAATTCTGTCCTTCCATGATATGGAAAAAGTAATTCATGTCTTCATTACATCAAGACTACAATATTGCAATTCCCTATATTTAGGCCCCAGTATCCATCAACTCACCTATAGATGGTCCAAAATGCAGCTGCAAGGATGTTGACTGGTACTAAAAAACTGCGACCACATCACCCCAGTACTAGCCTCTTTTCATCAGCTCCTCGTTCACTTTAGAATTCAATTCAAGACCTTAATGGTCAGGTCCCATCTTATATTTCAGACCTTATTTACTGCCGCTCAGCCACTACGTCTCGTAGATCCAAAGACAAATCTCTCTTGTATTTCCACAATCACGAGTAAAACTAAAAGATGACAGAGCCTTTACAGTTAGATATTTCCATTAGATAGCAGGTGTGCTCCCTCCATCTCTGTTTTCATATCCAGGCTAAAGACATTTTTATTCACTGGCCCTTTTAGCCCACTAAGTCTTCGAAATTATTATTACTGAATTAATGCAGCACGGCTTTCATTTCGTTGCTCCCAATTCTGTGTCCACCAATCCTGATCACGCTGGGGAGGCAAGGGAGAATTTGGAGTTTGTAAATGATGATGGGGTGCTGCAGGGCCGTTTGAAAAGTTCTGAACAATTTGGAAAGCTAAATGAACCACTTGGATGTAGATAAACGTGATAAATTGGTCAGAGTACTCCACAGTTTACCATCTTTGTTCTCTGATACTCCATCCCTTACACACCCAGTAGAACATGACATAGATGTTGAAGCTACTGAGCCTGTCAAGCAGTGTTTTTATTGTGTATCTGATGAAAAGAGGTAGTTGGAGGCTAATGTTCAGTATATGCTTGACAACAAGTTGTACCTTGCTCATCGAACTGGGCCTCTGATTACCGCAAGCTTCATTCGATGGAAGATTGTATTGATAAGGTAGGTTTGGCCAAATTTGTGATTAAATTTGGTTGGTGGAAAGTCCCAATCACCAAAAGGAAAGAGAAATTTCAGCATTCATAACTCTCTCATTTGTACTCCTTCATGGTAATGCTCCTGTAACGTTTCAATGGTGAATAAATTAATGTTGTTTCTGGTCTTAGTGGTTGTGCTGTTTATCTGGATGTTGTAGCATGTCCAGCCCATGCCTGTTCTCTTTGACAGGTTGGTCTGGGCACCCTTAACAAGCAATCTCACAAAATGTGAGTTTGCCAAGGCCACCACGACCTACTGTATCTTGGGCCAAGGGCAAGTCTGTACAACAATTTCCTTCAGCCACCACCAAGAAAGAGCTGAGAAGTTTCTTGGGGATGGGAGGCTACTACTGCAGCCGTAGAACCTAGACAATCTAGTCCTAGCCTTTGCTCTATCCTGGATAAGCCAATCCATCCTTATTTCAGCCAGGTTTTATCTTTGTTCTGCAGAGTAAAGCTGCCTTCACCTGCTCAGCTGTAAAAACGCTTCACGCTGGCTGTGCTATTGTTTTCCTATGGAGACAGCGATGCTGCCCGGCTAGGCGGAGGCACTACCCTTGGCGTGGCGCAGTGCACAAAATTGCCTCCGAGCACTGCGCTCAAAGTTAAAATTATTTCATGTTTGACCTTGGTTTCCGTCAACCTTTCAAAGCGCAACCAATGTGATGACAGCTGTATGGGACGGAGCCACTTTTTGATGCCATATGCTTGCGCTGTGCACCCTACCTCATGATGAGCGAAGGGCTCTCTTTACCTCTGCAGTAGAAGATACTATATACAATTGACAAACATGTCTAATTTAGCTCTTGCCCACATCTTACCATAACCTCAAAAAATCAAATGATTCCTTTCTTTCCCCCTACACATTCTGGAGAAAGACACAAATGACACTGCACCATATAGTCATCGGAAGAAGCTCCAGGTGACAACTGTATCTTAACCAGTCTGTTGTTATATCTACTGGAAACATACGTGGATCCTATCCTAACGTTTGGAACTAAGCAGGCCCTGTCTTTATCCTTGTAAAGCCTCATTACTCCTTCCCACATGTGGCTCTTCCCTCCTATGTCTAAATGAGGATCAGTAGTAAAATTAACATCACCTCCCAGCACTAAAATATCATCCTGCTCAACTTGAGATAATTCCTGCCTCAGCGCCTTTCCCTGCCTGTGCATACACATCTGAATCCTGGCCCTTACCGCAGACGATCTACCTTTACATGCTTCTTTCCAGTAACATTCCCCTTTTCTCCTGCTCTCTGGCGATATTTATATTTTAGATATATTATGATGTGTTCCAAATCATAAAACCCCCATAAGACGAGAGGAGAAGAAAAACCACGCTAGAGAGAAAACCACAAGCCCAACAGGCTGCTGTGACATACCAGGTTGTACGTAGCCCATTTTTTCCGCATAAATCTTTTCCGTGGAGTTCTCCACGCAGCAGAGGCCACCTGATCTAAGAAACTTTTGAGAATCGAGAAAATCATCAGCCATCTGCACTTTGTTTACACCTCCCTTACAGAGGCGGAGAAGTCTGACAGGCGCAAATAGCTTGACGTCGGTAAATATAGTTATCAAAAAATTATTATTTGCGTGATCTCCCTTAAATGCATATGCAACAAGGAGAGAGCTTCACCGTACAAACGCTCACAAACAAATGCAGAATTTGACTTTGTTTTGATAAATACAGCACGTGTTTGGGGCAGAATGTGTCACATCTGTGCCTGAAAAACAGGAACAAAAGCGTAGTAAGTCTGGCCCTCGGTGTGCCCTGCACTCAGGAGTTTAAACTCAGCTTGTCCCTCCCAAGAACATACGTTTAAAATTGGCTGACTAAGCAAACACAGTGGACCTGAACACCGCCACTGGCATGGCTGCAGATTGATCTGGTCAAATATAATCATACATTTTCTTAATTTAGAGTGTCAGATGGTGGGAGTATTAAGGTGAGGGGAGGGAGGGAGAGAGAGAGGGAGAGGGAGAGAGAGAGAGACAGAGAGAGAGAGAGGGAGGGAGAGAGAGAGAGAGAGAGGGAGAGAGAGAGGGAGAGGGAGAGAGGGAGAGAGGTTTGTGATTTTTGGCGCACTTTCTCCAGTTGCTGTGGCTTCAGCGAACACACAACCAGCTATGTCAAACATGACAAGGAAATGCAGGGCTTTCTGCACCATTTACTGAAAATAATGATAGTGGAGACAAAAATATAATTCAAAGGTCACTTCATTTTACCCTGTTGTTTTTTCCAGCAGCTCTATTTAAAGCTCAAGATTGCCAACCGAGCTGTACATAAATCCTTATTGGAAAATGTTGGCAGGGATAATGGTCATATTAAACAAATCATGCGGAGTATGTGCTGTGCCTTTGTTATTAAAGCACATGAAGAGGAATATAAAAGGAAAATGAGGGGCTCTGTCTTTTAACTAAATTGTATTAACGGCTCTAAAGTATATTGTGAGCTTACATTCACGAGGCTCTGTGTGATGAGGCAGCGAGGTCTGTCCGTCCATCCAACATTAATGTCACAGCTAATAGCTCAACAGCTTCTGGCCTGATTGCCACGCAAATTGCTGTGAATATGTATGTTCTCATAGGATGACTGCTGTGTCCTCTTTGATTGAACATAGGTCTATTGACTTAAATGGAAACCACCACCTCAGCAGAGAAAATCATGTTTGTGCTACTCTAAACCCTCTTGACAGTTTTTCCACCTTGTCTCCCACAAGGAAGCCTTGGGCATCTCCTGAACAGTGGCCTGGTGCCAACAAAGCCCTGCTGTCCTGTACTGTCCTGTACTGTCCTGTAATGTCCTGTCCTGTCCTGTCCTGTCCTGTCCTGTCCTGTACTGTACTGTACTGTACTGTCCTGTAATGTCCTGTACTGTCCTGTAATGTCCTGTGCTGTCCTGTGCTGTCCTGTGCTGTCCTGTAATGTCCTGTGCTGTCCTGTACTGTCCTGTGCTGTCCTGTGCTGTCCTGTACTGTTCTGTAATGTCCTGTGCTGTCCTGTACTGTCCTGTAATTTCCTGTAATGTCCTGTGCTGTCCTGTGCTGTCCTGTGCTGTACTGTGCTGTGCTGTACTGTCCTGTACTGTCCTGTAATGTCCTGTAATGTCCT
>CALSCE010009408.1:1235181-1247047 GCA_943593645.1 Bovichtus variegatus | reverse complement strand
TGGTGTGTTGTGGTGTGTGTGTGTGTGTGTGTGTGTGTGTGTGTGTGTGTGTGTGTGTTGAAGAAACAGAAATATAGTGAGTTAGAAAAAGGGAGAAATCTATTTCAAGATAAGCAAAGGAAATACATGAGTGGGTGTGTTCCTGTTTGTTGCTCCGTATGTGTCACTCACTTCTGTTTAGGTATGCGTGTACTCTCCAATGCCTAAATTGATATCCATAGTGTTTGTGTTTGTGTGGCATCTTAACAGCAGAGCGGCAGACTCCCAGAATACATTATTCATGGCATTAGATCACACAAAGATGCAAATTGAGTCATGGAGCAATGAATCCGCTACTTACTTCAGCTAAGACTCAACACTTTTCTCTGCTCAATAACATTAGCCCGTCTGCTTTTCATGCCCAAATCCACTCAAATCAGAGAACGATGCGGGGAGCTGTTACTGCCCCCTCACTGTAACGGTGGCAGCCAGACTGCATGGATAAACACAAGAAGAAAAAAACAGAGCTTGTGGTCAGAACATTTGAGGCCTTGGAGAAAGCCGAATGTTCAGAGGAGGTGACAAGGTCAAACACCACATGTGACTCAACAACTCACTTAATGGACTGTCACCTCAGAAGAAAAGTACAAAACTAAACGTCCTGTCCTTCAATCGATCAATGAGTGGAGGAGAGTAGGAATGAGTTCAATGTGTAAGATATGCTAGAATTTAAACTTAAAACATTAAAACAATGAGCTAACATTATGAACAGAGTGTGAAGAGGTAACAGTGTTGACGTGCAGAGATATCTACTGAAGTTAGCATGCTAACAGCTAGCCAGTGTGTAATACCACTTGTTCCTCTAGAAGTGATAGTGAGTCAGTGCACAGGAGTAAAAAATACACAGTAAATATATCAACACTAGAAGAGAGATATATAGCTGTAGAATACAATACACAATATAAAGAATACAATACTCTAAAACTTAGAATACAATTAATATGACAAAGCACTACATATAAAATATAAACAGGTTAACGTACTATAGTTGTTTTTTAATAACTGATGGTTTTGATGATTGATGAATTCAGATTGTATGGAGCCAGTTTAGAGGTGAAATACTGCCCCCTGTATATTTGGAGCAGGTGGCTCAGAACTACACTGTGACCTCACTCGCTCACACAGGGAGAGGGAAACTTGAAAGAGAGAGAGTAAATTGTTTATTTAAGGCGGCTCTGCTGCCGCTGTCTCCGGCTCCCTCGCCGACGGGACTTGGTCTCCGCTTGTCTCCGCGGGTCTCCGCTGGTCTCCGCTCGTTTCCGCTTGCCTCCGCTTGCCTCCGCTTGTCTCCGTCTCTCCGGCATGAACCCAGCCTACTGCAAGCCAGAACCAGGTCATCGGCGTGCTTTTATTGTGCGACTGATTACCTGATTCCGTCCAGCTGCCTGGCCTCCAGCTGAGCCACTCCCATCCCCAGCAGCCAACCCAGCCTCCACACCCCACTGCCACATACACATCCTTTTTAAACTGTCGATACGTGGCCAGAGAAGTCGTCTGGGTATGTGAGACAGATTTTGTCAGCTGAAATGACAATAGTCCTTACTGGTTTTTATCAGATGTGGTTAATTTACTTCAATTCCATGAGTTGGCCAGACTGTATTGGAATCAAGATTCATGTAAAGTAATTACAGTAAAACAGCTGGTCACCATAGTTTTTATCATAATGTTACTCAAACAGGAAGACATTTTGTTGGGGACTATTTTCAGCAACGGATTAATCCATGTAGTAAGTATTTACTGCAAAAGGACTGTGTGTGTGGTTAAGTGATTAAGTCAAAATCAACTACAGTGTGTGTGTTCGTGGTAATGAAGGAACATGTCACCCAGTGCAACGGTGAGGCTTAATGATGTGTTTATAACAAAATGTCAACCATTTGATCTACAGATAGGTGGGCTGAATTTGGAAAAAGCAATCTCCACTAACCAAACAGATGATTGTGTGTGTGTGCGTGTGTGTGTGCGCGTGTGCACGTGTGTCTTGTTAGTATGCTACATTAGCATGTGAATTCGCCTCAGGCTCCACTGACATGCTGTTGCTATCGACAGCCAGTTACTGTATGTTCCATTGCCCAGGCTTTGTGCTGGTACACTAACCACTTGCATCAGTGTAGCATTTGTTAGTACCCCGAGGGCCCAGTCAGCAGTACATGGCTGATCCCCTCTGTATGAAGATTTTCATAAAAGCTCAAACGGCTACATGTGGCCCAGAGAAGCTGTACACTGAACTTGGGCTGATTTTTAGTAAACATTCTGAATCCAAAAGAACAGAATGATACTATAATCCACTTCAGAAGGACTTTGTCATTATCAGGAAACATCAGGTTTCACTTAAAATAGTATAAGAATATTATAGTCATTTTCAATCTCAGCTCTTGTGCTGCACTTAAAGCTCTAGCTGCGCTATGGCTCTATGTCTATTAATTAGTTTTAATGTTTACCAATATTAATTATTTATATGACCTTTTATAATGCCTCGATCACCAGTATGCTGATTGACAATTTCTAACGTGCTTGAAACCCAAAGTCAGCATTTTTTTTAGGGTTGACTTTGTCGAAAAATGTGGCTGACTTGGTCCATCACCACCTCAGTGAAATACCTCCACAAATATTGGATGGATTGGCTCCAAATGTGGTTCATTTGGACATTCATGGAAACGGGATGATGTACTTCCCCCAGCTACAGGGCGGGGTGATAGTTTATATGAGATATGGCTTATAAATCACATCTCAATATTTCTGGATTTAGAGGGAACTCAGCTCCTGACTGACAGAGCAAACGCTGGTCTTGTGTCATCATGTGCTCCTGGAGACACGTACTCTAGTGGGACAACCACAGAAGAGGTTTGAGTACTCTACCAGGCGTTTATATTTCTGTCTGTCTGTCTGTGGACACAGACCGCAATAGCTTCACAACCGAACACGATGCAGACGCGAAACTTTACAGATGTGTAGTTGAGATCAAAATGAAGGTTGGCCGTGGTTAGAGCAAAGGCGCCAAGGGGTTCTGAGCTGATCCATTCATCTGATTGGCTGCCTGCAGGGTTGCTTCAGCACGGGTCTGGTTCCTCACTTCCATGCTTAAGTCCTCAAATTTAAAAGTCCTCCTCTCTATGTCGAGGGAATCCTGCCTGTTCACTTCCACAGCTGCTTCTTCATGAGCTGCTCTGTTGATCATTTATCAGTCGACTCGTTTGTTTTCTTTCATTTGGTCTAATTTCGGGAAACTGTATTGGAATTCTCCATCAGCGCTTATAAAGTTTGAAGTTTTTTTAGGAAAGTTCTCGCTTAACACAACCCGTGTCCCTGCTTAATATTTTCTAAATGAACTGCAATTTGTGAGTGAACACTCGCACACGCGTATACACACATACACATCACTGCAGTCCAGCCTTGGTGGGTGTCTGTCATGATTTAATAAGTTTGTTGCCATTTTGGAATGTCAGCAAGAAGAATTTGTTGCTAATTAGGTTGGAGCTGAACTTTTGACCTGCTACCCTCACCGTGTGTGTGTATGCACAGCCAAAAGTTCAGCTATACACAGGAGGTGGGAACATATGGTCCTATAAAGCAACCCAATGGCTGTTTCGCACACCCACCCACCCGTACGCACTCAGTAGCTCCGACTGCCTACAGACGACGTGTGTGTGCTGAGCCAGCCTTGAAGGTATGCATGATGCAGGCTGCTACTGAACATCCTGTCAGCTGAATGGACTGCACACTGCCGGTCAGCCTTGATCTGCGTCCTGGAACATATAATATCCTAATACATGCTCTACGTATTGTGACCAGGTGTGAGCTGCACACGTTCAAGGTTGTGTTAGGTGGTCTCTCTCACTTTTTTGCTAGAATAGGCCTCAAAACACACTTCTCTTAACCCTTTGAATCCAATTGATTGCATTTTGCGTCATCCCACCCCTTCTTCTCAGAGTCATCACTCAGGTAAATCTGAACAACCATGTTATTCACAAACTGCTTGAATCCACGTGACTTACTAGTGAGAACAATTTCTCTAATGTCCATCAAGGATCATACATCTACTTTGAAATCATTATCCTGAACACCAACCTTAGCTAGGGGCCCAGCCGCTGAGTTGGGAACCACTGGGCTGTCTCACTGTATATAAAGTAGTTCAAAGTAAGTCCACTATGACAACCTACAACAGTACAATGCTACTTGCACATTGTTGCAACAGTATTAACAATCTCATAAAGTCATATATGATAATAGATCAGTCATTAGGTGTAACCTTTCTGCAGAGCATGTGCTTCTACTTTTGATATTTTAAGTACACGTTTGGATAATGATGTATGAACAGGTAGATCGAGCTTCTTGCGCATATGAAAACAGAACATATGTTATCGCCGTCTTTGTTGTGCAGTTTGTTTGGAAACACATGATGCGTCTCCTGTGTTGTCGGAAGACAGGATCCAGGGCCCGTAAAGCTGCCAGCACATGACAGGGAATGTTCTCTGCACTCACCGCAAGGTACGCCGCAGCGCCTCGCGCGAAAGTCAGCTAGTTAGCTTTGTTTCTATGGTTACCTCCCCTGCTTGCCACTTCATACAGCTGTTATCTGATTGGTTGCGCTTTAAAAAGGTCAGCTGCAATCAAGGTCAAAGTTGACAGAATTTTAAATTTGCAGTGCGCCACGCCAAGGGCAGCTTCCGCCCAGTCGGCGCTCTTCATAGGAAAACAACGGCACAGCCAGCAGAGCGGTTTTACCGCTGATCATGTGAAAGCAGCTTTAAAAGAAATGCAGTTCACAGCTCCATCTTAGACTATTATTTTGTTCTGGCATAAACACTTTATCAGACATCCCTCCCCCTCCTCCTCCTCCTCCTCCTCCTCCTCCTCCTCCTCACATTTCACCTTCCCATCCACCCCTTCTTGTTTTCTGAGTCTGCTGCCCAAGACCTCTTGGGACACTTGGAGGGACACGGTGGGGATAATTTTACAAGGGGAGCCCAAAACTAGTGAATAAGCTGCAACTGACACACACACACACACACACACACACACACACACACACAGACACACACACACACCCACACACACGTACATAAGCCTTAAATGAATCATAGCTTCCAGAGCAGAACAAATGGGCCCAGTAGGAACAGAAGCAGAGGCGAGGGGTGGTCTGGACCAAGCTGGAGCTCTCACGCTTATAGTGTATACAGCTCTGCAGGGACACACACGCATAAGCATAAGCATAAGCACACACACACTCTTAAAAAAAAAAAAAAAAAAGGGCAGGTTGATTGGATTTAGTTTCCTGTCATGTGGGGTGGAGCAGAGAAACACACACTTGTTTTAGTGCATTAACGTTGAAACACACACACACACACACACACACACACACACACACACACACACACACACACACACACACACACACACACACACACACACACACTCAAGCTGTCCCCATTCTACGGAGCCACTGAAGTAAATGGGGTGTCGAAGTCAGTCTTATGCAATTATTTCTTCTTCTCTGCAATGCACCCACTCTGAAGTGTGTGTGTGTGTGTGTGTGTGTGTGTGTGTGTGTGTGTGTGTGTGTGTGTGTGTGTGTGTGTGTGTGTGTGTGTGTGTGTGTGTGTGTGTGTGTGTGTGTGTGTGTGTGTGTGTGTGTGAGATAAAGGGTATCTCCTCGCATCGTAACAGCACCCACGCCTCTCTGGTGAAAAATGAATGCTTTCTGCACCACTGGTACATGGCAAGTGTGAACCATCCCATGCACACATACAGTCGCACGGCCAACATTAGTCAGAGAGGCTGCATGGCATGAATATGTATGAGCGTGAGCCAGATTCTCTCTGATTCAACACATGTATGGGATCAGAACATTGCCTGAGTGAGTGCGGGATGCTGCTTATCCAGCTGCCAGATAGATGACCATGAGCACAGATAGCACATCCTCAGGCGGCTCCAAGGTCAACGCTGCTATTTCACTCTATATGTTCATATATATATGTGTGTGTGTGTGTGTGTGTGTGTATTTATATCACACACTTAAAATGTGTGTGTGAGAGAGAGGGAGCCACTCATTGTATTGAAGTATTGAGGAGATAGTAGCAGTTGTCCTTGGTGTTCAAGTATCTTCTCTCAAAGAGCAAAGCCTTGGAGACACAGATATGGTTGCTCATTTAGTTTGTGTGTGTGTGTGTGTGCGTGTGTGTGTGTGTGTGTGTCTGTGTGTGTGTGCGTGTGTGTCTGTCTGTGTGTGTGTGTGTCTGGCTGTATGTGTGTGTGTGTGTGTGTGTGTGTGTGTGTGTGTGTGTGTGCGTGTGGAGGCGATCTATAAGCTGTTGTGTGTGATGCTCTCTGGTCTTGCAGCTACACAAACAACATTTCTTCTGCTTTGTTCGGTCCTGTACGCACGTGTCGGAGTGATTGTTGTGACAATCAGACATCAGACATTTGAATGACAGTCCATGAAAAAAAAACAAAAGCCTGTTAACCTTTGTTTTCAAATCGATGTTGCGAGGACAATTTGCCCAAACACTTTTTTCTATAGCATACGTACGTGTGTGAGGCTAAAGTTGTGTTTTCTTTTATATATGCTATGACTATTATTGTCAATGCCAACTGTCCGTGGTGCTGATGATTTTACATCAACATTGCATATCTGTTAGATGTGATGTATATTAAATATGCATCAATAATTTAGCGTAAGTGCACAAAGAAATGTTTCGGAAGCGTTGTGTGATGCATGAACACTCATTCTGTTTGCAGTTACGATGCTTTTGGAGTTGGAGGAGTTTGGAGATGTTAGATGGACTCCAGGTCGATCTATATAACTTCAAACTAACTTCAACTGCTCACTGTACAGGGTAGAATGTTTCTGGCTCGTGATTATCAAACTAACTTCCCCGCCTGGTGTTTGACCCGAAGCACTGCTTCTCACATATCCTCACCTCAATTGATCAAGTGATTGATCCGTTATTGTCACATATTTAGCTGCATTCGACAGGTCTTTTAGCCTTTCTCTGTTATCATGTTAGTTTTACGATGATAACAGAGGCCTTGTTATGTGATGGAGTGGGGCCAATAGCAAGATGCCTTTGCTATTAAACTGTAAATAGTCATGACATAAGTCAACATGTGGCAATACTAGAAGTATCATACTACGACATATTGTATAACTTGAAATTATAATGATCAACATGACATATCGTAGCACACACCTGATAAAAAAAAATCCATAAAAATTGTTCCATTATTACATAACATTTGAGCAGTAAAGAGTCAAGAATACAAATCAGACGTGGCGACTACAGTAACCTTGGCTCGTTAAAAATGACGCACATCTAATTTGTTTCCCCTTAAAGTGAAACCACTTTGTTGAAATATGTTAAATTACTCAACTTTAACCATTCAAACTAGTATCTGCTAAAGTAATGGACTGCTTGGAAAGTCACATCATGTGCTACTTATAGTTTGCAGCTGTGGGCCGGCCTTTTGTTTCACATTTAAAGCTGTTGTAGTTTCTGCCGCTCCCCATCAGGCCGCATGAATCACAGGGGATTACAGACCTGTAACAGCAGATTTGTATTTGATGTATGTCTGAGCCAGTAATTCACAAGGATTTTTTAATGTCACAGGACATGAAAGCATTAATATATTGGAATATATGGTCTGCTGCAGTTCTGGACTACTGAGTAGGTCCATAATGTAACCAGTCAGTTAACATTAGCTCTTTGAGTATGACTTCCATAAATCAAATATGGCAGCTGGTTGGATCCAGTGTGATTCATTAAATGCTCTTTATCAGATTTTTTTGAAGTGAAAAAGGTAAAAAAAAAAAAAAGGGAGAAATAATAATTAAGAATAACTTCCAGTTAGAGCAACATATTGATCATCTGCTTTTGACCCAGATGTGTCCATATCACCTAATTACAAAACACTGAAGGATTTGTGCTGTTATTTGTATCCAGTGATTCTTTCATCAGACAGCCTCTGATATAAAGGGGCACTCCACGGATTTCACACGTTACGATCAGTTTAGTCATTAGGAGTACTACTCGGCCTGTGAAGTCCAAAGAAGAAAGAAACTTCTTGTCCGTGTATATCAGGAAAAATACAACTCAACATTTCTGGGTAACAAAGTTTCCAATAACAGTAAATAAAGAATGAATGGTTACTTGGATTTAAATTGAGCTGTTTCCTCCATATAATTAGTACCAAATTACATAGTTATTTCCACATAACTTCCTACAGACCCGTAAAATAAAGCATCATGAAAGATTCCAGCCTATAATTAGCCCCATTTCTGTTCATGTATAAGAACAGTGTGTTCGGGCTGAGCAGGTAACCAGAGAAGACCCCGCCCGTTCATTTCCCTCCTCCATCCTGTTGTTATACTGAGCTGTAGGGCAGGTAAGTGATTTAGCAGACCTGCACTCCGTCTCTAATCTTCCACTATCCATTCTCTCTCTCCCCTCTTGCTCTCAGAGCGCTCTACGGGGTAAACGGGGGGGGGGGGTTCTCATGTTCCACAGCAGCTGGATGGGGGAGGAGAGACAGTGTGTGAAACACTGCTTAATTCTCTGCAGCCATTTTGTCCTTGTAGCAGCACTATTAATATTGTGTGTGTGTGGGATTCCCCACATAATGCAGTTGTGTGGTTTGTTTCTGCCAGGCTGACTCACAACTCCCTCTTGGCTGTGGTCAAACTGAATACTGGTTAATATGACCCATCGACATGGCGACGTAATACAACGCACACGCTGCCCCACGCTCCAACGTGACGTACTGTATGCAAATGAGAGCAGATGAGGAAAACTACGCAAACTTTGATGCTAGCATTAGTACTGTGTAAAAAAAAAAAAAAGGTCAAGACCGGGTTTCCTGTTTACATATTACTTCAGAATAAGAGTTGTGTAATCCGAGCAGACAGGTGCAGAATAACGTGAAGGAAGTCAGAAGTGAACATCAACCATCTGGAAGCTGAAGCAGAATTATTTAACAACATATTTACATGAACTAAATATTTTAAGAGTGGTAGAGCCATAGGTTTGTGTGTTTTGTCAAAATACTTTTACTGATAGGAGATCAGTAAAGTTCTTATTTATTGTTCAATAATAATACAGATAAGGAAGAAGATAAAGGAAGTTAAAGATCTTAAACATTATTAGATTATTGTCCCATATTGTTCAGCCCTACTGGTGAAAGCAAAGAATTAGCACGTTAGCCTAAAGTAAAAAAATAAATAAAAAAGCAAGATGATTTTCACTTTCTTTTTTGTTTTTCTTCAGTATTTAGCAGTAATTTACAATATATAATCAAATTATAGCATACAACTTAAAGCACATAATCATTTAATGAATAAATGCAGAAGTTGAGTTGTCTTTCTCAATTCCTGCGTTTTGAAAAACTTTGATTATTGATTATTTCTCAGTTGCACAGATATTGTGATGCATCATTGATGACCTTGTGTGTTGCATTCTATTATTTTATTCTACTGGACAACATATCTTGTGTTTTAAAAGGGTTCACTCAGTAACAAAATACAGTACCCACCGCCCCCGCAGCACTGCCATTCAGAGGCGATCTCAAGCGGGTCGGGAGACAGATTATAGCGTTAGTGCCAAGACAAGCAGCACACCTCCACCCTACAGGAAACGTTATCCCACTGACGCTGGACAGGTTATCACTGGATTATACAAATAATGTAAAACTATAGCCAAATAATGAAATTAATATAACGTTAGCTTGTGTTGGGAAAAAAAAGAGTGCTAACTGCTAGTGTATGTTCCATAGCAACTGCCTTCTTTAGCTTTTTAGTTTCATCGTCACTGTGGACAGAGGTCTCTTCGAGAGCAACCTGGAAACGCAAAAGTGGACACAAGTCGTTCTCACATGAAAATATTCTTTAAAAACAAGACAGCTGAGTGTAGACGGAGCATCTGAAGCACCAGTCAAGCATTGATCTGAGTTCAAATCAAGGTTTAATTATTTCATCAGTTTTGTGTCAAAAATGCGTACAGTATCTGTAAACCTCTCTATAATGGAGAGAGGAAGAAGGACTTTTTTTTTGTTTTGAACTAAGAGCTGTGTGACACAGAGCTGCACATTTCCTCTACGGTCGCCCCAGATATTCACAGCATCGGGCCAAAACCGCCAAATCATATTGGACTTTGAAGTGTCTGATGTCAGAGAATCACGTTCTCAATATTTATAGGAATAATAGGCAAAACTGGAACGATCCTTCTTCGTATTTTAAACGCCAGCACACTGCCCTCTGTTGGGTTCAGTGTACAGTAAACCGCATGGCGAGTGAACATGAACACAGTTGTTCTGAGAGCAGCCGGATGGAAATGTGACCCTCCTCCTATTCAACCGTCCCATTGATTCTGTGAAGCCTCTAACCTCCCTCAGTGGGGAGAGGGGTGAGCTAGCCCATGCTAATCAAGAACACACACACACACACACACACAACTCATTTCTGTGCCCCTTTGTAGTTCCTTAATAAGTGTTTGTGTGTAGATGAGGTGATAAGGAAAAACACAAACCTGGACGCAACACAGAGAGGAGCCAATTAAAATCATTAGTGCTCAGTATTGACTGGATCGAGGGCAGGACGGGGGAGCAGACCGAGGAAAAGCTAAAGAGTGAGGAAACAGAAAGACTCATTTAAATCCAGATTTCTCTACAGAGTTGGAGAATGTGTTAGTATCACCTGTTCTTACACACACACACACTGAAAGTGCATCACCACCCACACACACAGGGAAGAGGGAGAGAGGAGAACGATTGAGCAGAGGGGGTGAGGGAGAAAACAAGACAGAGGGAGAATGTGAGAGGCCAATGAGTTTAAGTGAAACTAGGGGAGGAGAAGAAGAGAGAAGGAGAAAAGCGCAAAGGAAGAAATAGTGAGTGAATAAGAGAAGGAGACTAACAGGAGGGTCAAAGGGAAGGATGGAAGAAAGGAGGAGGAAATAATTGATGGGGAGGGAGGAGGAGGAGGTTTGTGGGAGAAAAGGTAGGAGGAAGGATATAAGAAGAGGAGAAAGAAGGAAAGAATGTGAGAAGCAGGCAGGAGTGATGTGACATATGGAATGAGAGCAATGGAACGAAGCTGACAATAGAAGAGAGTAACGGCACGACAGGAGTGTGTGTGTGTGTGTGTGTGTGTGTGTGTGAGAGAATGCTGACAGAAAGTATTCTTTTGTGTCTCTGCCTGTACCAGCACTGAGGAGCTGGCTGGCACCTCCCTATTGGCCAAGGGGACGTTAAGAATAAAGCATTCTTGAATGTGATTGGCCGGTGGAGTCCAGCCCTCTCCCACAGACTCCAGATCTTCTCACATCTCAATAAGGACAACGCTGTGTTGGATCTGTGCTTTCTCTTTGACACTGCACTCCACACAACTGGAGCCAAAGTGAAAGCAACAGTTTGGGCTGAACATGTTTCTTCCTGTAGTGTCGTCATTCTGCGGTTATCTGATGTAGGTTATTGCCAGAGCTTCTGAATTGGATTATTTGATCCGGAAAAGAGGAGTGACGGGTAACTTTTGTAAGCATATGTACATTTTTGTGTCCACATAGCAACATTTCAACATTTTTGGAGTTTATCAGATTTATAAAGTGTGCCCGGAGCGGTGTCCACTGGGGGCCGAGGACAACACTGATGAACAGTCAGGGAGTGATTGCTCTGCTCGCCTCGCTGTTAATTGCTCATCCATTACTCTGAGCTAGATTACAAACACACCAAGGACACTGCATGGCATTAACTGCCTTGTGTGTGTGTGTGTGTGTGTGTGTGTGTGTGTGTGTGTGTGTGTGTGTCTGAGGATGTAATACGAGGAGTTTTAATGGATTTCGGC
>CALSCE010009408.1:1206685-1221745 GCA_943593645.1 Bovichtus variegatus | reverse complement strand
TGTGTGTGTGTGTGTGTATGTGTGTGTGTGTGTGTGTGTGTGTTGGTCTGTGTGTGCTGCTTTGTCAGCATGTGAGCTGGTGGCTAACAGACTAGCTGTTAACATATAGCTGTGTATTAGCGGGGTCAGGGCCAGCGGTGTGTCCGGGGTGTGGAGGCTGCTGGCTGCTGTTTGCTACACAATTCAAGGCCAATTAGCCTGCAATGAAAAGCTAATGAGAGGGTGTTTAGAGCTGACAGTAAGTGGGGCTTCTCTGTGGAGAATGATAGTGTGTTTGTGTGTGTGTGTGTGTGTGTGTGTGTGTGTGTGTGTGTGTGTGTGTAAACATTTAGCAGACACAGGCTTGTGGGGTTTCCTTGAATAGAAACAACATGGCAATTATGCACTTAAGAAGAAGCAGATGAATTTAAATAATTTTAATTTCTAGGGTGTCTGCAGTTTCTTCAAAGGAATATAACGTTTTGAGAAGTTTCACCAATTCCACTCTGCTGGAACCCTAAGTGTATGCATCATTACACCCTGGTGTGGTACAGCCATCGCTCTAACAAACACAACTTTATTCAGAATTATTGGAGGCATCTTAAAGTTTACGATGATTTGACAAGGTAACTCTAGTTTCACTACAATCTACTCTTTCCTCACATAGGGGTGTAAGAAAAGTATTGTTTATTATGTTTTGTGGTACAGTATGGATTTTCAAAAAATGCCCTCTCCAGAGCATGTGAGCGGAATACAAGCAAGCGGGGAGCGTGAGGATTTTAGATGGAGCGCAGAGCACATCCGCGCCATCCTACTACGATCTGTTCCCAGTACCTACCACTCTCACCACAAGTTTGACGCGTGCCTATACATGACATTCGATACAGCCTTAAATAAAACACAGAGCAGCTATTTTTCTTTTTTATGAGCACGCGCTAAGCAATTTGAGTGGACCGGGTGGAAATCCGGGTGGAGTCGAGGTCGGTTGTTGGATGTTACAGGGAATGTGACAAATGCAAGTTCAGATCCCACTGTTCTGATCGCAAAAAAAAAGTAAACAATTTTCACTCAGATTTTACGCATATGGTGGTGTCTTCTATACTATGAGCATTTCAAATTAGATTTGAATCTTTCTTACAGTATCGCAATATATTGAATCGTAACACCTGTATCGAATCACCACATTCTTGCCAATACACAGCCCTCTCACGTCTTCATCAGCCAATGGAGTTTCTCTGTCAGGTTGAAGAATATTGCCTTATTCTATAGTATGGAACAATCCCTCGTCAGATGGGTAGATTCAAGATTCATACTTTAGAGTTGTGTTTCTGTTGGTGCTTGCTGATCTCTCTGGGGTGTCTCTGTGGTTTAGTAGACAGAGTATACTATGATTGACTACCATTGTTTGGATTACATTTGCATTCAAAAGGGCAGTGTCTTGCAAACTATCAGTTGTTACTGATTTGATAACAGAGTAGATAACGGCTTATATTATTTAGGGAACCAATTAAATAATGTCACACTGGCAGATGGTTTTCCCTGTTTCAAGAAAATAACATTTGAGAACACAAAAGTGTGCTGAATGACTTAGGGGGGATGTTTTGTATTGTGTACAGTGGACTACACACCACACACACATTACATGTTGACTGAATGTGTTTTTACGCCTCCCAGGCAGCTCTGGCTTCCTTTCATTTATGTACACTTTTACAAACAATTTGCATAGACCTACACACACACACACACAAATATACAACACTATGATGTGCTTCGTAAATGATAGGTTGTAAAGCAAACAAGAGAAAATAAGATTTGTAGTACATGGCCTAAAATATGCAAAAGTACTGTTGTGGTCTAAAATTATATCTAAAATGTCTAAATCAAAACAAAATGTATTCCCCCTTGTGCTCCTGTGTTTTGCTCCTCACCTCTATGTATATGCATTTACAACTCACACAGACACACACACATTTCAAAAAAGCCTGAAGGAGAGAAATGTGTTTACAGCCACACTTGGAGAGAACACAAATCTGCTGCAGGGTGTGACGTGGCAGCTCCAGCCTGCCGATGGCTCCTCTCTGGAAGATAGTCCTCGCCAACACTGCTGTCACTGATCTCAACAGCAGTATCTAAAGGGAGATCAGAGCAGCACATCGTGTGCGTGTGTGTGTGTGTGTGTGTGTGTGTGTGTGTCTGTGTGTGGGTGTGTGTGTGTGTGGGTGTGTGTGTGTGTGTGTCACACATGTCATTTCTTCCAGCATACATGTAATAATAAGCAGCTTAAAGGAGTAAATGGACTTTGACTTGTTGGTGGGTCTTGTTGGTTTTCTTTTAAGACACTTTAAATGTGAGCACACAGTAGCTATTAGGGGGTTAAACTGATTTTAGACCCATAGGTCTTAATGCAGCCTTGCCTGGTATCCTTTGCGAACACCGACAAGACAGCGGGTGAGTAACCTAGGGATGCACCCGAATCTCTTATTTGGGAAAGCACAAATAATGGAAGTGTAATGGAAATGTAAAAATAATGCAATAATGGAAATTTCTTCTACCTGAAGTTTCTTGTTATTCGTGAAAAGAAAAGCCATGATTGACACGTCTGTGCATCAGTTTTTTTTCTTCAAATTGTTTTAAAATGTTGTGGATGGCCACAAGATAAAATACTTCTTCTGTCACATAGAAACATAGCACTTTTTCTTTCACTTACTAGTTTCTTCATTTACAAATGATTAAAAAGTAATGCAATATTCTGTAGTCGCCTTCAGCCCCCCACAGAGTCAGCGCACAGCAGGCAGCGGGCTATCAAGTTACCGTTCCATGCTATCACTCTGGGAAGTTCTTGCATCGAGGAGGACTGCTCATTATTCTAGACCCCAATAGTCTGAAAAATGTCCCTTAAGCCCATTTGTCCAGCAGCCCGTTATCCCGAAAGCCAACGCCCGCCCCATTGCTCCAAAAATACACACTCCCTGCAACACATTTTATGCTTTGAGGGCACAACAATCTGAGCAATACCCCTGGTTAGAAATCTCTCATCCAAATGGAAATAAGAAAGCAATGGCGCTGAGAAAGAACCATCATTTGCAACATGGCAAATTACCCAAATCATTTCAGATCCCAGACATATTGTGACTGTGCCATAAGTCTGTAAGTGAAGAGTGAAAACTGAATAAAATCAGATTTGATTCTAAGGTGTTAATGCAGTGTTGATGCATCATTACAGTGCCTCCCTGCTGGCCCTGGTTTTTCAAAGGAGACTTGTACTGCTCTCAGACACTTCCAGCAGTAAAGTCCTCAAAACCCTTGCTCTGCCCACTCCCCACATCCACTCTTATTGACTGAAGTTGACACTGAGATGACAGTTTAAGGTCAGACAAAAACTGAAGCGTTGTTTTGGGAAGTTCACTCGTTTGGATTCTAGCCTTTCTTCCCTGACTGACTGTTGAATTGCAGGCTTAGGCATCGGTTTGCATTGTTTCAGATTAGGTGGTTTTTGGTCACACTTGCAAAGCCAAATGCTTTTTTCTTTTAGTTAGAATTTATGACTGGATCAGTTCCTGTTTGAAGCAATAACACAAAAAGTTTGTACTCTTGCAAGAGCTGTGTGCATGTGAGTGTAACTGTGTGTGTTGTTAAAAAAGTGTAGATTTAGCTGTGCACTTCAGCAGTGTGTTATTATCAGTGTGCTCAGACACTGTCTGTCTTTTCCCGCCCCATCCCTCCATCCCCTGTGGTGGAAAGTGGCGAGTCATCAAAATGCAGACCACTGTGGCACTCCCATGGCCACAACATGGCTTTTACCGGATCAGGCTTTTCTCCCAAAGCCCAGAATGGCACATATTTGTGGCTGCTCACTTTCAGAACACATTTTTTTTCTTCCTGAAAAAGAGAACAAAATCTCAACACAGCAGCTACTTGACTCTCTATTTCAAAACCATAACTGGTTTACGTCTCAAGATATTACATGGTTTTGAAACACAGGGCTGCAGTTTTAATGTATTTCAGGAAATGGGTTATGATAGGGTCATGGAACGCCAGCCCATCATTTTGGCCTCTGCACTTACTTTCTTTAGTGTTTGTTTTGGTGATGTTACACTTCTCTTCCTAGCCATACAATTATTTTGTTCCTTCTCAAACCACCTCTGGTTTTTCTGAAACTTGCAATTGACTGTTGACACTGATCTTAGTGTCCCGAGACCACACAAGGATGATGTCAGCCTTCATTTTGGTTGCCTGGTAACTGTGGACACCCACTCCCCACTTCCAATCAATCTCTATAGTCCAATGGACATAACAATACGGATGAAGTAAGTAGCCTGTGAATGTTGTATATTATCCCCCTGTAGCTAACCTTTCTCTCCCTGTTTCTGTCTCTCTCTTTCTGGTTCAGGATGGAGTGATGATGGGATGGATATGAATATGGGCCAGTGGGCAGGCATGCGAGCCCCTCTTCTCGGCCTTGCCCTGCTGCTGCCGTTGCTGCTCTTCAAGCCACCACCCTGCTACGGTCAGAACATCCAGGGGGGCCCTCAGGATGGACCTCACTTTCGCTACACTCAGGCTGTCTACCATGCTACGGTTTACGAAAACTCAGCAGCACGCACCTATGCCAACAGTAAAGTTAAAATGGGCATCCACCTGGCCCAGCGCTCCTGGGAGATTCGCTACAGAATCACTTCAGGTGATGACGAAGGGTTTTTCAAGGCAGAGGAGTATGTGCTGGGCGACTTCTGTTTCTTACGCATAAGGACTAAAGGTGGAAACGCAGCTATCTTGAACAGAGAGATTCAGGATAATTATGTATTAACAGTAAAGGCCTCTGTCAAGGGAGAAGCCCTTCTTGAGACCTGGACTAAAGTCAGCATCCAGGTCTTGGACATGAATGACCTGCGACCCTTGTTCTCACCCACCACTTACTCCGTCACTATAGCGGAGAGCACCCCTCTCAGGACCAGCATAGCACAAGTTACCGCCACAGATGCAGATATTGGCTCCAACGGGGAGTTTTACTATTTTTTCAAGGAGAAAATGGAGCTGTTTGCTGTACACCCAACCAGTGGAGTCATTTCTCTCAGTGGAAAGCTCAATGTTGATGAGCAGAACCGCTACGACTTAGAAATCCAGGCAGTCGACCGCGGCATGAAGCTCTATGGAAATAATGGGGTCAGCAGCACAGCCAAGCTTTTTGTCCATGTAGAGCGTGTGAATGAACATGCTCCAGTCATGAATGTGGTCACCCACAGCCCCTCGTGGCTTGATAAAAATCCTGTCTATGCCATGGTCACTGTTGAGGACCTAGATGAAGGTTTAAATGGAGAAATAGACTCAGTGGTCATTGTTGGTGGGGACCCTTCAGAGCAGTTTTTCATAGAAAGGTCTGCAGAAGGCGAGTTTGCCATAAAGGCCTCTGAGTCAGTAAATTGGGAGACTTACCCTTATGGCTGTAACCTCACTTTGCAGGCTAAAGACAAGGGCGCCCCACAGAAGTTCTCTGCCGTCAAGGTTGTTCACATAATGGTCAAGAAACGGCAGACAGCGGAAGCTACGTTTGAGCGAGAGGTGTATGAAGTTAGTCTGAATGAAATTTCACCACCAGGCACAATTGTAGAGGCTGTTAAAATCAAGCCAGAGCCTGATGATGCAGAATATATCCTGACACCTTCTGCAGATTCAGCCATTTTTCAGATGAACACCCTAACAGGTGTAATCTCCACCACTCACTGGTTCACTCAGGTGACCCAGGATGTCTTTAATCTTGAAGTATTGGAAATAGATAGTGAGCTCAAAGTTAAAGTACGGGTAAACATTGAGGATGCCAATGACAACACACCAACATTTGATCAGTCTTCTTATGAGGTTTTGGTCAATGAAAGCGTACTAGTTGGTACCAATGTATTAACAGTTTTTGCAGTGGATGAGGATAAAGGAGAAAATGGATACATTACTTATAGCATTTCCAGCCTTCAGCCATTACCCTTCAAAATCAATCAGTTTTCTGGTATCATCAGCACCACTATAGAGTTGGACTTTGAATCCTCATCAGAGAGCTTTGTGTTTGTTGTCAGAGCATCTGACTGGGGGTCGCCCTACAGGCGAGAGAGTGAAGTCAATGTCACAATCCACCTTGAAAATGTAAATGACAACCGGCCATTGTTTGAGAAGGTAGCATGCCAGGGAGTGATCGCTAGGGATTTGCCAGTGGATGAAGTGATTACCACAATGTCTGCGATTGATATAGATGAATTGGAGCTAGTAAAATATAAGATCATTTCAGGGAACGAATGGGGGTATTTCGACCTCAACCCGGATTCAGGGGTCCTTTCATTGCAACATTCCCTTGACACAGCCAGTCCAAAGAATGGTGTCTTTAGTCTCAAAATAACTGCCACAGATGGTGAGAACTTCTCTGATCCTATGTTTGTTAACATCTCAGTTGCTCATGGTAAATCTCCTCCCAAAAGTTTCAATTGTAAAGAGACAAGGGTAGCCCAAAAGTTAGCGGAAAAGTTACTAAAAAAGTCCAAAGCTAGCATTAAGCCCAAAATCGAGGAAGGATTTATTGACCTTTTCTCTGTCAATCGGCAAACGCCTCAGTTTGACAAAGCTTTTCCCACAGATATAGCTGTGCGGGAAGACCTAAAGATTGGTTCGAGTGTTTTTAAGGTCAATGCCTACGATGGTGACACAGGTTTCAATGGTCAGATTCTATTCTCTATTTCAGATGGAAACACTGACAGCTGTTTTAACATTGACATGGATACGGGACTTATCAGTGTCTTCCTACCTATGGACAGAGAAAAGAGGGATCGTTATCTCCTCAATCTAACTATCTATGACCTTGGCCTGCCACAGAAAACTGCCTGGCGTTTGCTTACTGTCTACATAGAGGATGCTAATGATAATGCACCCCTGTTTTTGCTAGAAGGAGGCTATAGAATTGTCATACCTGAAAACACTGCCATAGGTACAGATGTCATTCAGGTTGAGGCCACTGACAAAGATCTAGGACCCAATGGGGAGATTGTGTACTCTGTTTTGACCAGCACCACCCAGTTTGGTATCAACGGCACTAATGGGATAGTGTACGTTGCTGGACAACTAGACAGGGAGTTTGTTTCGGCATTTAACCTGAAGATTGAGGCCCGGGACAAGGCAGAGAAAGGGAGCCAGAGGTTTTCTGTGACCACTTTGAAAGTAATATTAGAGGATGTGAATGACTGTCCCCCACTATTTATCCCCAATGTGTACAAAGCCAGGGCTCTGGAGGACCTTCCAGTAGGAACTGTTGTGGCCTGGTTAGAAACCCAGGACCCAGATTTGAGTTTGGGAGGCCAGATCCGCTACTCTCTAGCAAACGACTACAATGGATGGTTTGAGGTAGACAGGGCCAGCGGGGCTATTCGGCTGACAAAAGAGCTAGACTACGAGACCCAGCAGTTCTACAATCTTACTGTGAAGGCCAAGGACAAGGGAAGGCCTGTTTCTCTTCTCTCTGTCACCTCTGTGGAGGTGGAGGTCGTAGATGTGAATGAAAATCTCTACGCACCATACTTTTCCCACTTTGCCTTGACAGGATTAGTTAAAGAGAATGCCCGGATTGGAACTACCCTGCTCCAAGTCATTGCCAACGACGATGACACTGGCAGAGATGGGGAAATCCAATACTCTATTCGCGATGGGAGTGGGCTTGGACGATTTGCCATTGATGAAGAGACAGGTACATTTTCTTTAAAAAATGTCTTACGTGTATCATGCTTTAATAAGTATTGCTCAGGAGTAGTCACATATTGTGTTTACTCTCGTTACTGTAACAGTCTTATTTTTGTGTACTTTTTATTTATACTTATTTGTTATCCCAGGTATTGTACTTGTACACAGAATTTCAAGTTGCAGTTACAAAGTAAGAACAAAGGTCATATGAAAAAGTCATGATAAACAGTGTGAGAATGAAACAAAAGAAAGAAACAAAAGTCTGTGGCCACAGGAGGACAGAGCTCCATGTCCAGAGAGGTGACACTCTGGCAGCTGACATTATGTTAAAGATACATGTTCTAAATGTATACGTTCAAGGAGTGTCAGGGGGTGCGAGGCGTCAGTCCACCTGGTCTGGGCCGAGCAGTTTGTGAACAATAAAAAAAAAAAGCACAACAATAAAATAATAGGAAATATAACATCATTATGGTTTATGGTTTAAATAAGCATTACTGTACCCTGGCATAGGTAAAAAAAAAAAAAAAAAGCTTGTATCTATGTTAATCACTGATTTAATGAACCACCCAGCAAGCATGCTTGGTGACCCAAGTCAAACACATCCACACAACAGATGCATGCTGGGCTTGAGGAGTGCAGTGGACTGGTCATATTATTGCATTGAGAATGAATGAATGAGCAGAGAACTTGAACCTACAGCAGATTGAGGAGGACTTTGCAGTGCACAAGACAAACATAATGTTGTTCACACAGGTGACATACACAACATACAGTACATGAAGGGATTGGTTTAACTCACTGGACAGGGAAGGATGCCCACAACCTCTGCATTACCTAGAAACGCATCGTTGTGTTGTAGTATGCAGTGTGTAAAAATTGTGTAGGCTCTCTCTTTGCTTTAACTTTTTACCCGACTTTTAATAGCCAGCTGCGAAAAGCACTGAATTGAGTTATGTTGTGGGACAATTTAACCCAGAAGAACAAAACTGCTCTGCCATGGCTTTAATGTTTTATTTCACTGGCTTTATACAGTGAGTCAGGCGCATAACAACCTGCGCACAACAGTTGAGGTCGTGGTAGGTGGGCAACTGTACAGTTGCACATGAATACACCATTCCACCAAACATTTAATCTTGCCTGATTAACTTTAATAAATACTTAGTTTGAGTTGACCAACATTACGACCTGAGAAATTAGTGAAGAAGATAATACCTATATTACAACAACTCTAGTGCAGATTCTTTATTTAGAAAATACTGTAGCAGCATCACATACAGCCTGTGCAGCTGTGCTGAGGCTCATTCGGGGAAATTGGCTGAAGACAAAATACACTGCACCTAGCCCCTCAACCCCCCCCATACCGGCTCATGCGGAATACATCACCTGTCCCCGATTGAAGGACTGAAGGTGGTCAATAGGAAATGCTTGACTTATTATATATAACACACGCTTACACACACACAGACACACTCTCACACATACACGTCGTTAACCCGGTGTGGTTATCCCAAGGTGATGAACAGGAGTAGAGTGGAGGGGAGGATTTATGGCCCTTGTTAGGCGAGCCTTGGCAAGCCCCATAAATCAACCCCAAAGTGCTGAGAAACACTACAAACACAATTACGACTTGAAGAGAATTATTCTGGCCTTCACACACACACACACACACACACACACACACACACACACGGACACACAAAAACACAGACACATCCACACACACACACACGGACACACACACACTCTGACCAGCTCTGTAAACCATAATGTCGAACATTAATTTTAATAAGAAAATCTGCTCATAGAGGATGGGCCTGGGTGGACAGGGTGGAGCAAGCAAGTGAAAACCACCATGGCTGACTGTGACAGACTGAGACAGCTGTCAATCAAACTCACAAGGCTTTAAACCTGAAATAATCCTTTTTCAAGTATAGTCAGAATGAAGGATGATATAATCACATCACACTTTCCTGTAAATGATTTGACCCTGCATATTAATTATCCTTCAGTCCAGCAGATAAAACAGACAATATACAACTTAAGGATGTGTAATTAGCCTGAAATCCAAAGCGGACACAACACTAAGCAGATTATACCTTGCTGCTCCTGAGGACCAATATATACCAACGTGAGGTTTGACTGGCTTGTATAAAGTCTTGGTTTGCAAAATGTGCTTGTTCTTATTGGCCAGCTCGGAGATATAAATGTTTCTGTGTAAGATGGCTGTATTACAATGTACATCTTAATTCATGTTTTATTAATGCACATATTCGCTACAGCAGCAACTTTATTTCCCTGCTGCAACAACTTGATATGCTACGTTATTATATTTCACATTACACTTTTGTCATTGGGCATGGGGTGTGGAGGTGTTTTACAGCCTCCTGAAAAAATGGGCTGTGAATCTTCTGTCCTTACTTTAGTGCAAATTTCATTCTATCACTGTGAGGCCTTGACACGAGTCTTAATTAGAGAGATGATGCTTGGTACGCATTTGTTGTGGAAAGGAGGGTCTGATCATGGCCAGGAGGTGGTACTAGAGTTTAGAATTGTACACCATCTGCAACGGGGGGCAAGTGTAGTGAATGGAGAAGTGTAGTGGCGTGTGTAAAGCACGTTGAACACCAGACCAGGCTGCAGGATTCTGGACTATCTGCAGAGGTCTGGTGGCAGATGCAGGGACTTGTTTAGGAGGGTGTTGAGGTAGTCCAGGCGGGGAACCCAGTATCCATGGAGGTTGGGTGCAGATTGGTGACTGGCATGTAACTCTTCTGACTGACATGCAGGAGCCTGCAGTTAGCGTCTGGTAACAGACCTGCATTTAACATTTGACTTTACACTGTAACCACAATCTTTCCCTAACCTCAAGTTGTAAATGGTGATGGACAGGTCTCGGTATGACCATTATTGCCCTTGAAAGAACACAGGCTAAGTTTTGTACAAGTTGAGCTTAAGGTGGTGCCTTGACATCCAGTCAGAGCCATCTGGCAGACAGTGATGTGTTTCCTTCAGCACTGTAGGATAGCTGGGTGTCATCAGCATAGCAGTGGTAGAAGAGCAGTACCAGTGGTAGCCAAGTTCAATATGACATGAAAAAATGGTCAAATTAATTTCAAGGTAGTGAACTCTGTATGCAGCAGCAGAACAAATATTTCAGTGTCAGCCTCCAACTAACTGCAAACTGTTTAACTGCATCGATCCTCTTGCTGTGGCTCCACCTGGTTTGCCCCCTGAGCTGAAAACCTCTTTATGTGGTGTTGAAGTGTGTATTTCTCACTCTCTGAGTGTCTAGTGTCTCAGTGTGGGTGTTTTTTTTCTCTGATGTTTTGCAACCTAAAATAATGAGGTGGTGGGCGGCTTAATGCTGTTGTTGTGTGTGTTAATATAGATGTGTTGTATTCTGCCAGAAGCTCCTCTAACTGAATAGGCTTAACATTAGACACTCGTCTTTACTTCCCACACACACATACACACACTTACCTTGAAAGCCTAACCTTTCCATGTCATTCTCCTTCCCACTCTGTTCAGCAGGAAGCTCTTCACATCAAGACTCTTAATCACAGTGTCACTTCTCCCTGGGAACTGCTGTGTTTTGGGAAAGAAGGAAAGGAAAGAGGAGGAGGTGGAGGAGAATTCATGGCTCCCAATTCTACAGTGATTAATTTCTAACAGGCAGGGAGGCCCGCAGCTTTGTTTTCCAACAAAACCACAAAACCAGCATTGTGCAGAGCCTTGAATGTGTAGCCAGGAGTTAACATAGAGACAGATAGACGTTGGCACACACACACACACACACACACAACACACACACACACACACACACACACACACACACACTTAATAACTGCCATTACAGAATCTGTAAACTCGTTAGGTAAATCATAATATAAAAAGCAGTGATCTGGGGATCCTTTTGCAGCGCTTACCTTAATTTTGACATTTCTTGTTCTGTGTGTTCATCTTGTAGTTACAATGTCTGGGACAGATTAATTTTTTTTGTTTGAAAAACATGTATGGCTGAACAAACACAATGTCAATGTAGTATGTGTCGTTGTAGTCTTAATTGCTATCAATGTCTGTGGAGAATAAATGTCCGTAAATCCGTTTAAAAATAATTCAAAAGAGGGGTTCCTTATCACTTCATATTTAACTAATAATCTTCATGTCTAGACTTTTTCCTTCAGTATCAAAGTAATCCAGCAAACTGGTAACAAATAGGAACTACTATAAACGACTACAGCATGACTGGGTTCAGATTAACCAAAACCAAAAGAAAAAGAGAAATAAGGTGAACTCACCGACTCCATGGCAACATTAAACCATCACCTAAAGCGACTATGCCATAAACTGTAAATAAAGTCAGTGAACACTGCACATAATAGCCCAGTGTTTAAATTGTTTATTTACAAAACACTTCAAGAGGAGCCATCACTCCAGTGATTTCAATTTGCATTGTTATGAACACTCACAAAATGCAACTTGCCTGAAGGGGCTGTTGTGTTGTGAGGTACGACGCTCTCAGGCATGACTTGTTGCTTTTTGCATGGTAATTTAACCACATTATAATAATTAGAGGGAAGTGTTTAAAGTTTGCTGTCTTTATGGGGAAGAAAATCCCTTTACGGATGTGATCCGTGGTCGTGATGTAGGCATGTTACACAGTCTGTCCATGGTCTTGAAGGTTTGAAAAGGCCTTTTGTTTTAAGCTGGTTCCAGACTTATGGAACGAGTGTGAAAACAGCCTGCCTTTTGCCAGAGCTTGTTTTCGGAATGTCTGTGTCTGTCAGTGA
This sequence comes from Bovichtus variegatus, assembly GCA_943593645.1. Classification (NCBI taxonomy): domain Eukaryota; kingdom Metazoa; phylum Chordata; class Actinopteri; order Perciformes; family Bovichtidae; genus Bovichtus; species Bovichtus variegatus. Next base: position 1,209,266 of record CALSCE010009408.1, on the reverse strand, counting down.
GAGATGCACCTCCACTGCCTGTGTCTTTAAGGAACACAGCAACATGTTTGACCATCAGCACACACTAATCACACACTGTGCACATTACACAGAGCTGCACTCCTTCTGTTACCGCTATTAGTGAATTAATGGCTGCATTTATCATAATTGCAGTCTGAGAAGGAGCATGAGTGTCTCTTTAAGTACTTTGCTACGAAGAAGTGCCAGCTGGGATATGGCGTGTGTGTGTGTGTGTGTGTGTGTGTGTGTGTGTGTGTGTGTGTGTGTGTGTGTGTGTGTGTGTGTGTGTGTGTGTGTGTGTGTGTGTGTGTGTGTGTGTGTGTGTTTTTGTGATTTTAATATTTTTTGCCAATATTCATTCACTAAATATTTGATTGTAAACATTGTAGCAGTCACATTGAAAGCACCAACCACAAACACATCCACAACCAGCGTTCCACACTAAATTTGGACTTTGTTTTTGGAGTACGATAAAGATGGAGATTTTTCATGCAATCATCTAGTGACCATTAGTGCCGCCGCAACCTGCTGACAATTTCTCCTAAGCGTTTGGCCATGGTGGGTGCCGCTTGATGCTAATGCTATATAATGGGCACAAACACACAGTAGTGTCAAAAACTGATGAAATGGTCCCATGGGACAGACTTGTCAACTAGCAAGAGAGCGCGAGCACAGCAGATTGTGGCTTTAGTCGTGCTTTGTGAATCATGAATCATTGAAATGGACAACAATTCTGTCCCAGAAATGGGAAATAACCTGGTGTCAAAATGTGTTCTAGACGAGGTTGATTTGGGTGTGGGAAGTGAAGGAACAGCACTTTGCATTCTGTCTTTAACAGCTGTGATGTGCTCTTTAGCAAAGCCCTAAACCCAACTGCCTCAGTGACCAACAGACCAGGCTGTCGTTGTGCTGGTCCAGTGTGAACAGGAAGTTCTTTAGTGTTGTTCTGAGCTATACATCCCTGAATAAAGAAAAGATTGTAAAAGGTATTTTAAAAGTCAAGAAATTGGACTTATATAGACAGACCTGTTCTGTGTCAATCCTAAATATGTTAACGTTTATGCATTAAAACGATTATGCCCAGTATTTCAACGTACAGAGATGATCAATGTCCGGCAAAAACAATCCAAAATTGTAAAATGTCGATAATTTGTGGATTGCATCACACGCCTGCTGGATGATAAATCCATGACGATGTTGGTCAGCTGACACTGTTCTGACAAGTATCTCAATGATAGCAAGTAAACTGTACTTAAAAACGAAATAACTGAATAAATGAAGTTATAGTAGCTCAGGTAACACAGTCCATTTTATTGACATGATTATTTTACTATGAATGGATACATGTACAGCGTTTTGATATATATTGATGTCAGAAAGATGGATTGAAAGACATTGCCATGGGAGACCGCTATTAATTTCCAGTCTCTTAACAACACTTAACATTGGCTTCTTGTAACCATGACGATGATTGTTGTTCAACCCAAACCACAGTTTTTCGATAGCCCCAATCAAGTAGTTGTTTTATGCCTAAAACTAGTCATACTTGGTCACGGATCAGGATACGCTTATATGGATATTTGAAATGGTTTTGGAAGGCACTGACAAATCGTGTCTACAATATCTGTGTATAGTAACTACAGTATGGTTAAGATCAGGGAAAGATGGTGGTTGTGGTTAATAAAAATGTGAACATTAATTGCAAGTCTTAAAATGGGATGCCATCTTTGGTCTCCTGCATGTAATTCAGACGATACATCCACCAACCCGTTATCCATAATCCAAAAGTCAATATGGATGTAATCCCTATGAATACTGGGATCTATGTACATAACCAGCGCGGATCACCAGAAAAAAGATCAAGCAGTGCTGCATTTGGCTCCATCAGAGAACGGGGTGAAGGCAGTAAAATCAAGAGTACGCGCTTTGATTTCTGAAAAGGTTGTTGGTTTCAGATTTGAGCTTTTGATTTCATTATAATATCAGTTCTACCTATATATTAATATGTATTTAACAAGAAAGTGGGTTCAGATTTTTTTACCAATGCTTTATATGTTTGCTGCATCTCGTGCCTCTTTAGGGCTGAGGTCGGCCTGCTTGTGGCCACCCTCTGGAGAGCAGGGCTGGGCCTCTGGCTATACACACACACACACGCACGCACACACACACACACACACACACTACACCACACACACACACACACACATTTGCAGAGTACCGAACGTAGGCAAAATTTCCTGCGCTGTGGAGAAAAATAACATTGGTAATGATAGCCTATGGTTGCCCTCTCTCTCTCTCTCTCTCTCACACACACACACGTACACATGCACACTGGTATTGGTAGGGTATAATTTCAGTAAGAGAACAGTGTGGCTTGGAAAGCAATTACGATTAAACCTGTGTGAATAGCCTATACACCTCATGCTCATCACAAAACAGGCAGCACCCACACACACACACACACACACAGGAGGTACATTCAAACTGTAGAATCAACACTGTCCTGCCCTACACAACACAACACAGTGTCCTCCCTTCAACCACAGGACAAACAATACACACACACACACACACACACACA
>CALSCE010009408.1:1170389-1186685 GCA_943593645.1 Bovichtus variegatus | reverse complement strand
GTGTGTGTGTGTGTGTGTGTGTGTGTGTGTGTGTGTGTGTGTGTGTGCGTGCATGCGTGTGTGGCCTGCAGCACTCGTATAAAAAGCCCATGAGGATTCCAGATAGAAAGAAGTGCTTTTCATGAGAGTAATCAGCCACTTAGACAATACACCAAGTAAATATTTCCGCCGAAGTTGGCTAATGAAGAGCTCTCAACACAGTCACACACACACACACACAAACCAGACACATTCATGCAAGCACTTCCTGCCATGCACATCGACAGCCCATTGGACAGCAGATAAACATACACACAGTGAGGTCAGAGGTCGCAGGAGTTTTGGCTGGACTTTCCACTGGCGAGGCATCATTATAACAGATAGCCTTTGGCCACACAGTTTTACAGGCTTGTCTGAAAGCCTGTGGTCGGCCTGGGTGTTTACTCATCCAGTCTGTGTTTGGATTAAAAGGAAATAAAGTGCTTTATTAGAACGTCTGGTGGGCTGTTTGCTATCACTCAACACCACATTCACATCTCCAGCAATAAGCACCTCCTTAGAGCTCCAGACATTGTGGGTCTGAGTGTGTGTTATAAGAATGAACTGTATCTGCAGGGTCTCAGAACAGAAGAGGGGACTCTAAAATGAGACCTCCTGCTGTGCAGGATAATTGTTAGGTATTTGTGATTTGTCACGGTTAAGTGATGTACACAAAGATAAGTAGCAGCTACAAGTGGGAAACATCAATTAGACTCTTCTGGCTGCAGCTGCAAGAGCCGAAGCAACTGTTAATGAATTATTATAAAGACAAGCAGAGAGTCGATCAAAGGGAGGATCCGGGATAATGGCAGAGTCACACTCATAACCAGGTGAAGCTTCAGCTGCAGTGTAGCCTTCACAGCAGACGGATCGAGTGGATCGAACGTACTCAAGCTGTTATTGGGTGTGTCATCATCTTCGGGGCAAAACCATTATTTCACAAACGATTATCCCCTCACTCGCACTCACTCACTCCAAAAACTGTTGGACCCAGCTTGTCTTGCTGTGGGTGGCACCAGTTGATGTTGGGGGTGCTCAGCTCATCCTGGCTGACACGCCTCACCTTCTTCTCTTCCTCTCCTCCAAGTGTCAGGTGGGCGTCTTTTGTGCATGAGGAGAGACTCACTCAAAAACACCAAAAACTATGCAGCTCACAGTTCCAGCGTTGTATGCCTGAAACACGCCGTGCTGAGCCACACATGCAGGGACTGGCTGCTGAAGTGAGGTCTGAGGTCTCTACTTGTATTAGTTATTGCACATGGCAAAGCAACCGATTTCTTTCCTTCTTTTCTTTTTTATTAACTCTTTTTATTGGTGTTGTAGGTAAGACCACAAACATGCAAAATTTCCAGTCCATAAACATAGACCATTACATATACAGTCAGTTATACAGACACACAAAACATATAAGAGAGATGCAGAGAGACAAGCTAGAAATATTGCAAAACACATGAATACACGCAAAGGGGACATACATTGGTAATGACAAGGAAACCAATTCCTCTCCTTCCAAAAGACTCCTCTGTTTATTTGCTTAGGAACTACTTTGTACCAAATAAATGGTCCCTATGGAAAGTGTTGACAGTGTTCTGTGGGTTGTTCAGAGTAATGAGGATATACCTTTTTTCAGGTCAAAGCAGGTCATTTTTGAACATGCAAAGGACCATTGTGATAATAGAATAGAGATAATAGAAGAACTGTGTATATACTACAGGCCATATGATCTATTGGTGCCTTGCGGGGACGGTATGTTTGTACCATAACATCTTCGGGCTGTTTCTCTCTCTTTCCTCACTATTTCTGACATCATAAGGAAATGACACTGACAATGACGGCTGAAAATAGAAGGAAATGGCTGTGCTGCTGCCGTGAAAAACAGTCTTGACATGTCTTTGCTTAGGAATGTTTTCTTGCGTTAGGTGTAGAGTACAGCCAGTTCTGTCCTGTCTCCAAGTCATATCTGGATAATGAGAAGTTTAAAGTCGAATAAACAGAAAGTATTCACTCTCTCTGACTCTTCCTCCACCAGGGGTGATCTACACGACTGATATGCTGGACCGCGAGACCAAGGACTCTTATTGGCTAACAGTGTATGCCAGCGACCACGGCGTGGTTCCCCAGTTCGCAACTATCGAGGTATTCGTCCAGGTGGAGGATGTTAACGATAATGCCCCGCTGACCTCAGAGCCACTGTACCGGCCCTCAGTGCCTGAGAACTCTCCACGAGATGTTTCTGTGATCCAGATCCAGGCCCAGGACCCGGATGCCACGCCCCCTGCCGCTGCTGACAGGCTCAACTATCGCATCATCAGCGGAAACCCACAGAACTTCTTCACAATCAACACCCGCACTGGTGAGTAATGGTGTGTGTGTGTGTCACCCAGGAGACAACTGGTTGTGTCCCGTGTGAAAACGAAGTCAACACGACTTACTTTACCTTACTTTACCTTACTTTTGTTACTTAAGTTACGTACTTAACTAACTGCAATTACGTAAAACAAACGTTTTTTTATTTAAGATAACAAATGTAGTTATTTGAACTGAAACCACAATCTTTTCCTAAGCCTAACCAAGAATGTGCGTGGCCTAAACCTAGGCAAGTAGTTTTGTAGCGCAAGAAAACTTACATTGGAAGTTTATTTTGAAGAAGAGAGTACATGCATTTGAAGCGGAAACTGTACGTTTCCTGTGAACACAGAAGTTTATTTTGAAAAGACACTGACATGCTGTCCCTGACCAGTCCAACAGTGATGCTAGAGGGATGCCTAGAGCGCCACAGTTTGAAGCGTAGGGCCACTGACCAAGCCATAGGTAATTGACAATTTGGAAGTAAAGTGTTTTTGTTACACCAGACATCTGTGCAATCCTGCAAGAACACACGTTCTAGTATGTTCCAATACCAAAACACAACTGGACATTCATCAATGAGTTTGAAATCACGGAATGTATTCGCTATCAGTTTTTGAGCAGATGTTAAGACTTTGTGGGCAACGCCCAACATTGCTAACGTTCCCGTGTAGCCAGTGGATATCCGGGGCCAAGACTTCCTCTTCCGTGCACTGGTCATTGTTTACAGTCAAATTAGTTATTTAAGACGTGAGAATGGACGACGTCTATGACCAGATTGTTTCACCAGTAGGTAGTTTACAAGCTAATTTTATGCTAATAAAAAGCTAAATCTTGGTCAGATAATAGCCGAAGGGTTCCTTGGGCCAATGCTTTCCACACGGACTTTATATCTGCATGCCCAATCAAACGTGATTGGTCAATACTATCGGACTACAAACGTAAACCAGAACACTCCCGATACTAACATCTTGTCCTGTTGCCTACAGATTCTGCATCCATATGCAGAGATATCTGTTTATAGAGATACAAAAGTTTCTCTTTCCAATTTACACTCCAATGCTTGATCAGAGCTGTTGTTCCACACTTAAACCAAAGGAAGAGGATTATAAAATAACAGCTATAACAGTTATTATTCCTCTCATTTGCACATGTAATGCAAACAGTGCTAAAGATGTCAGGATGAGAGAAGAGCCAGTTCCAGTTTTCTGGGCTTCTGACGTTTCCTCATTCAGTTGGGCGATGATCACACTACAGTACATGCATCTAATTAGAGGGACTTAGAGCAGTACTATGTGTTACAATAATAGCATCTCTATAGTACGTGTGGGAGGAAGTAGAGGGAGTGAAGAGAAGGAGAAGAAGGCGGTTTGTGAAACAACAACAGCATCTGCAACATCGTTCGGGAACATGAACACACACATCTCCTCTGAACGCTGCCTCACACAGTTTGTTCTGCAGATAAGGCGGAGGTGGTCGTGGTGGAGAGAGGGGGAAATATAATTGGCTGTTTCTATATTTATCTTTTCTTTAGTCAAGATCCCTTTGCTTTGAATTTGATTCTATTCCACCCATTTGTCTCAAGTGACTCCTCCTCTCGCCGTCTTCCTACCTTTATTAAAGAGATTCTTGCACTTTGCTTTTTGATGTTGTCATCTTTTATCTCATCATGTCCTCTCTTTCTGTCATCCTCTCGTGACACTCTGATTTCCTCTGACTATTTCCTTCATAGCCGTTTTCCAATGTTTATTGCCACGTGTCTGTCTCCTCTCTCTGTCTCAGTGGCGGATGTTGAATATTTGATTTTGTGGTGATGAAACTTTGATGAGGGACTGCAGATCATCCATAAGCCTGTAGCACTCTTCCTCTCTAACTGGCCCGTTACTGTTTATTTCCTCTGTCCATCTGCCTGAGTGTCTCTTTCGCTCTCTGTTTATTCCTTTATCACTTCTCCTCTAATTCTAACCTGCTTTCTGTTTCGGTGGTATCATAGAGACCCTCAGCACGGGGATGTTATGTCGTTGACGTGCTGTGGCTGTGGAGCTCCTCTTATAACTTGTTCTACTCAGGCTTTTGTACAAGCACATGTTATTGAGTCAGGTGCAGCTGTACAGTCACACTGAGCATGCTGTGAACCGTTCCTACTTTGTTTCCTGCTCCGGGGCAGAGGGTGTTGCTAACTTCAGGATGAACCTCGCTAACTTTACTCAGCAGCCGGCAAACAGGACACGGGAACTTTGCTCGGGTCTTGATTAGCTGAAGCCTTTATTTACATACAAACTTATTTAGCTGAAACTGTACATGCGCTGCGACATTTACAGTTTTACTCCTGACTTTACTACCGGAGCAGTCAATCTGTCTCGCTCATATTTAGTGATTAAAGCAAGACGGCATATTGAGTGGCTGTGACTCATTAAAGGTATAATAGATTTATTGCATATATTGTCTTTAGTTAGGTACTTACGTTATCCCAAATGTTTCCAACAATTTTCAAACCAAGAGAAATGTGTAATTCTATTCAAGGTAACGGTGTATTTCCTCTCTCTCCTGTCATGGCGTCGTCTCCCCTTTGAGCATGCATCAGCAGTGTGGTTGTCATAAATGTCATTTTTATCCAGTTTTACATTTTTACATTTTTTTTTTTTACATTCACATTCTTTCTAGATTTAGTAGATTTAGATTTGGTTTTTAAATTCTCAGAGAAACAAGCCGAGCAAACGTGAGCGGTTAGCTCACAGCCCCAACACCCTGTGTCCGCCGCGGAAACTCTGATTGACTGATGTGATGTGGCTCATATTTACTTTATGAATAACAGTAACTTGAAGTGTTCTCACCGGGCGTCTCACCTGCAACCTGCTGAAATGCTTCACTCACCTTATTAATAAATTCATCTTCACTTCCTTTCTGAGCTGGATGAAGAAGATAGAGAGTGCCAGGACTGTCAAGCTTTGGTAGATCAAAGAACTGTGTGATGACATCATATTCTGATTCCCCCGAATGATGTACTTGTGATTCCTAAATTCCTAAAGGAGATAGGAAAAGAACCTTCCTCATATATTTCTGAAGGGTGAATCCCAAACACCCCAGACTTCATTACCTTGTATAGCGCACAGTGGAGAATGTGAATTGAGTCAGTTGTGCCATCACTGTGTGTCATTGACCTTTATAATCCTCTGCTGTCAGCCCGCCTCCTCTTTCTGTGCATGTTTACTCTGTAAGTAAATTGTAGGTATTGTGGAAGCCCTAAACCCTTCATTCATCACACAGGCTTCAGTAATCCTATCTATATGGTAATCAACACACACACACGCGCACACACACACACACACACACACACACACACACACACACACACACACAGATTGACTGATGTGTTCCATTGTGTGAGATTTGTGTTCCCATTGTATTTAAGTGTTCCCACTTCATCACCTCTAGTCATTTCTCTATCCCTTACTCACTCCCTTCCTTTGTCCCCTCTCGTCTTCTTCAGGTGCCTCATATATTCTGTCTTCCCATGTACTGACCTAAATCCTATACCAATTGTGAGTAGAGCTGGGCAACTAATCACATTTTATTTTCAATTACGATTTTGGCTTCCAATGATGATGAAAACAAGATAATCGGGATGAACTGATAATTGTGCCAGATTTCAATTCTCAATTGTGGTCTTGTTTTGTCTTGTTATAAATCAAGCGCACCCCTCTCCTTAAGAGTGGCACTGGGTGTGGGAGGATCCCCTCGTGGGATTTCCTCCGTAGCAATGGTCCATGACTGGCTCTAGAAAGGTTCGGCCGTGAGCTTTCTACCACCCCTCGCCCGGACCCCGCCAATTCCAGGGCCGTGGACTTAGTACAAGCTGTGCCCTCTGTCCCGGTGGGGACAAATTGTAGTATGTAGTATGGTAGTATATAGTATGTAGTATGGTGGTATGGTAGTATGGTAGTATATAGCAGTGCTTCTCAAACTTTTTCTGTCAGGCCCCCCTTTGGCGGACGAAAATATTTCAGGCCCCCCCTCGCCCCAACAAAATAGTCATGAAATGGGCCATGTTTAAATTTATTGAAATAACACCAATATCGTGACCTTTCAAATTGTGCAGCCACTTTACAACTGTGCAATTGTGCAACAACATAACAATACAGTCCAATACACTCAAAGACTGTGCTTTTTCAAAAATAAAGACATCTTGTAACATTGCAAGTGTTTTAAAAACACTGCTTTTTAAAAGCAGTGTCAAAAACTTGTGAACAAACTTGTGAAAAACTTGTGAAAAAACTTGTGAAAGAACTTGTGAAAGAAGTTGCAGTGCATTGCAATACAATTCAAGGACACTGCTTTTTTTTTATAAATAGATAAAAAACTTTGTGAAAAAACTTGTGAAAAACAGTGGAGTTGCTCAGTGGCCAATGGTGTCAGACTGTGGTTGTAACTGGGCAGCTCCCAGGTATGAATGGAACTGTGTGAATGTGAAGCAGGGCGTAGCTGAAAAAGAGCATCTGTGCTCAGCGAACCTACCCTGGGTAAATAAAGGTTAAACAACAGCATTAGTGGCTGCAATGAGCCTGTTTTGAACTACACATCTTTTCAAACCGAGGTTGCAGGCTTGATACTGCCACTCTCAAGTCATGCTCAATGTTGAGCTTAGACCTGTGCTTTGTCTTCAGTGAAGCAACAGCTGAAAATCCAATCTCACAGAGATAGGATGTGGCGAAGGGAAGAAGGATGCCCACAGCCCTCCGCCCTATGACTGGATGATCCCTCTCCACACCAAGCCAGAATTCACTCAGTGTCTGAGCTGTAAACCTCAGCCTCAGGGTGGAGTCAGAGGTCATCTCGATGAGTTGCTCCTCTTCAGCAGAGCTGAAATCGGCAGGTGCTGCAGATAGAGATACTTTATTTGTAATTAATTGCAAATTAAACACAAAAAATTTCAGTTTTACAACAATCCATTCCAGCTAGATAGTAGCATATTATTATTATTATTATTATTATTATTATTATTATATAATGTACAACATAAACAAATGTCATAATTATAGTATAGTATAGTATATAGTATGGTAGCATGTAGTATGGTAGCATGTAGTATGGTAGCATATAGTATGTAGTATGTAGTACGGTAGTATGATAGTATGTAGTATGGTAGTATGGTAGTATGTAGTACGGTCGTATGTAGTATGGTAGTATGGTAGTATGTAGTAGGTAGTATGTAGTATGGTAGTATGTAGTAGGTAGTAGGTAGTATTTTGTATGGTAGTATTGTAGTATGTAGTATGTAGTAGGTAGTATTTTGTATGGTAGTATGTAGTATGGTAGTATGGTAGTATATAGTATGTAGTAGGTAGTAGGTAGTATTTTGTATGGTAGTATGTAGTATTGTAGTATGGCAGTATTGTAGTATGTAGTAGGTAGTAGGTAGTATTTTGTATGGTAGTATGTAGTAGGTAGTATGTAGTATGGTAGTATGTAGTATGGTAGTATCCTAGTATGTAGTATGGTCGTATGTAGTATGGTAGTATGTAGTATGGTAGTATTTAGTATAGTAGTATGCTATTATGGTAGTATGCTAGTATGTAGTATGTAGTATGTAGTATGGTAGTATGTAGTATGGTAGTATTTAGTATAGTAGTATGCTATTATGGTAGTATGCTAGTATGTAGTATGTAGTATGTAGTATGGTAGTATGTAGAATGGTAGTATGGTAGTATGTAGTATGGTAGTATGTAGTATGCAGTATGTAGTATTGTAGTATGGTAGTATGGCCTAAGTGTGTGACTTTGCTCACATGATGACAGGTGGTTTTAGGGTTAGTGAATGTCAAAGTTTATTTAAATTAATTTGTCAGATATATTTTTACATTCCTGATGAAATTTTTAAAGTTTTTTTTCTTGTATTTTACACAGTGTGCTATTTATAATGATAGTATTTCAGAATATTCTTGTATTGAATTGAATTAGACTTTGCTGCAGAGGCCAGTCTTTGCTCTATTCAAATCTGCTGACATGTTCCACCATAGTGATATTATATTTGTTAAATCTTTTTGATCTCAGCCTGACAAAGCCTGACACGACATGTCAGAGTTTCAGCAATAGAGGGGATGGAGGTTTTAATAGTATCAACAGTTTTTTATATATAGCTTTATGAATTGTTTCTATCCCATGCATCCTAAATATGTCACGGTCTTTAACCCTCCTTCATAATGCTTTGTGTTCTTGTGGTTATTTTGCAACAGCCAGGTGCTTGTTGTGTAAGATTCGGTCTAAGTAACCACAGTGTATCTGGCGTGTGCACTTGCCCTTTGACAATATGTGCCACTCAGATTAGAGAGTGCAGATGGAACACATACCTACAGCCTTCAGATGGCTTCATGCAGCATGCAGACTGATTTTAGGAACAATTATATGTTCATTTACTGTGGAGGAACACACAGTGATTTAAACACTTGGTGGCAAGCATCTTCTAACCTTCTTCCCACATCTTGTCCTCCATCTTTGGCATATTTGTCAAATATATTACCTCCACCTCCCCCTTATCCTGTTTCTCATTCTCAATCTTATGACAGCAATTAAACCTTTGGCTTCTGGAGAGCGAGCATGTGTGTGTGGATTACCGTGAGGAGATCTTGTTTTAGGGAGGACAGGCTCTCTCGGTGTTAGGAAGGGTTACTTATCCTGAATAAATGACTAGCACTTGATTTCTTCATAAAAGAGAAACCCCCAGAATAGGCAATGGCCAGCCAGAAAGAGAATTTTTTTATATATATTTAATTAATTTAATGATTTAACCTGCATGGTTCCTGGTCGACTAGTTTCTTTCAGTGAGAGCACCACTCAAAGCTTTACCCATTAACACACACATTCATGCAATGCTGGCAGAGGCTATCATACCATGTGCCACCTGCTCATCAGGAGCCATAACACTCACATGGACACTCACACATCAATTTGGGGTTCAGTATATTTCCCAAGTACCCTCCAATTAGTAAACCATCTCCAATAGTTTTTACTTCTGCCCTTGAGCGGCAGTCCTTTCTTTCAGGAGCCATGTTTTATTGTCACAGCCTCATTTACCAGCTGACCCTACCAGCGCTGCTACATAACAACAAAATGTTGACCGTTATAACAACGTCACCCAAAACAAAGTCACACCGATTGTGTGCCCCCCCACCTCTATCAATTGTGGCCTTAAACAACTGCACAGAGTGTTTATGCCAGCGGCCAGCCCTGGAGACAAATGTGCCAATAATCAAACTGCCAAGTTAGGCAGTCTCCTGGAAGTCTGGGGCCTTGACCCCGGTCGGTATTAGGATGCACATTTAATGTATAAATAAACCAAAACTGCCAGACAGCTGGTGGACAGTTTGGGTTGGAACTATATAAAGCACTTCGTAAGCGCTGGTTTAGATTGTTGATATACTGTACATATATACCTTATTATTGTTGAAATTGCTCTTGACCTGGAGTGGCCCAGAGACAACGCCACTTCCCTGACAGAGATGGAGGGTGGCATTGTGGAGGGGCTTGTGGAAATAGGCCATTCCTGAGGCAGGATACAGGTCAGCGACATGTAGCACTCAGCATAGGCCCAAATGGGATTAAGCAGACAGGAAAAGTCCACAAATGGTGAAAGTCAAGAAAAGCAGGCAGGCAGTTACACAGCTGGAGCTATAGATAGGAGCTATCTACAGTGACAATGCACAATAGCAGATCTGGGGAATTACTCAATTCTACAGGGCAGGTGTATGTGGGTTAGGGACAGGTATGCAGGCAGCAGGAGGATCAGGTGATTGGCAAATGAACACGCTGAGCAAGGCTGGTAGGCAAGAGTGTGAGGGCAGGGACATAACTCAAGAGTCATCAACTGGCCCCGTGGGCTCCATTGGTGGCCCACTTACAGTTTGAGGGCTAATGATTTGCATTGCTCTCCCAGGATTTTTTTTGAAGATGATTGCTGAAATGTTCTTAAAGGGATATTTTTTGATTTTCAATCAGTTCTGTCTCTCGCGTCACGGGGGGTGGGGGAGGTGTTGTTCATTTGCACACACTTCCCACAAGGCGATGACACAGAGCTGGTTGAAAATCTGCAAAGTATTCCTTTAACTCAAACCTACGCCATTGGCAACCACTTTGGACATATTTGTATGGGACTCTTTGGTTTACCCTGTGTGGAGCCCACATGGACATGTTGACTGAGACGTTGTACGTAAATTGTGTGTGTGTAATTGTGTGTGCTGCTGACATGATTGCTTTCATTATTGTGGCACCTCTTACTCACTGTTGATCAGGACTCCAGTTCGTGAAATGTTAATGCAGACGGTGCAGCTGCTGACACTGAACTTCACATAGCTTCACAAACATTTGTAACTTAAACATGCAATGATGACACTGTAAATGTTGTTGGTGTTTGTTAATTAGGTTTCTTTCGGGGGGGCATTTTACAACAGCTGGTGTATGTGTGTATGGTGAGGGGAATGAATTGTGTGTGAGCATACTCTCGTTTTGTGATGCATGCCTGTGTGTCTCAGTGTGTTGTTGTAATAATGTGCATTTGTGTCTCAAGCGCTTGATGTGTTTTTTTAGTGTGTCTTTTACCGGATGTTGATATTCTATGTGTGTAATGTTGGGGTTTGTTGTATGTTTATACTGTATTGTCATCTGTGACTTTGATGCTGTGACATAACAGCTGGATACATACAAAGAGACACTAGTAAATAGGCTGTGTTTGTGTTTGCGTGTATGTGTGTTGTGTAGTTGTTCAGTGCTGTCACATTCACGTCCTTGTTAAAGCTAATAAATTGGCACACAACAGATGCAGGCGCTGGAGTCAGCTGCTTCTGGCTTGTTAGCATGTCAGCCTGCCTGGCTAATGTAGTATAAAACCCATCAGTTGTGTTCTCATTAATCAATTGTGTTTTACTCTCATTGTTTACATTACACTAGAACAGTCCACAGCTAAGCAGTAAATATAGAAGGTGTCAGTATTGCTCTGATGCTAAACCATGACAGATGCAAGGCCCCTGAGCCTTTTTGAGATCCATAGCAACGTTTATTTGGGGACCCACTGCTGGAGGCCAGGCCCCTACCCACTGCTTATTTTATTCAACATGCATCATTCATCAGTCCTTCCTTTTTTAATCCTTCAAAATATTAGTTTTACTCCAAATGTTACTTTCTGCATCATATGTGTTTGAGGGGCACCAAAGTGAGTACCATACTTAATACGAGCTGAATCTGCAGTACACTCGTATGTTTGTATTCATAAATACTTATAGATCCACACATGCCTGATGTCATTGGTATACAGAAGAATTGATCAGTTCTACTGATGCATTTGTTTTGATAATTTGTTTAGCATCCCATTTTATTTCAGCAGTTTCAATTTTAAGATTTCTTTAAATATTTTTATGGAGAGCCTTCCAATATAAAAAGATTCTAAGAGTATAATGTTATGGACTCTTGGATTAGATATTCTATTGTGTCTGCTAACATTAGGTAACATAATCATAACATTTGCTCATTCTATAACTTGAATTTTCTCTGGCTGTACTCGTCTGCATCCTATCTAAGGCTAATTTGGAGGTAAATAAAAAAGTACAAAAGGCAAGGCAAGTTTATTAATATAGCATATTTCAAGGCAATTCAAAGTGTTTTACAAAAAATATTAAAAGCATTAAGACACATTATAAAATTATGTAAATACATTTAAAAACAGTCATAAAAGAGCCAAGAGAAAATAAATTATAACAAACTTGAATAGAATAAGAAAGGCATAAAATGCAAGAATAAAAGTTAGAGTGCTGTGTGAGATATGTTATTTGATTTAATAAAAGGGAGCTGCAAACAGAAAAGTCTTCAGCTTTGATTTAACAGAAGTGAGAGTTGCAGCGGACCTGCAGTTTTCTGGGAGTTTGTTCCACATATACAGAGCATAAAAACTAAACGCTGCTTCTCCATGTTTAGTTTTGACCCGAGGTACAGAAAGCAGAGCTGTCCCTGACGACCTGAGAGTTCTGGATGCTTTGTTATATAGCAGAAGATCAGAATAAAGCATTCAGTGCTTTATAAACCAACAGTAGTATTTTGAAGTACTTTGACAGACAGGAAGCCAGTGTAAACACCTCAGAACTGGAGTGATGTGACCCACTTTCTTGGTGTTGGTGAGGACTCGAGCAGCAGCGTTTTGAATCAGCTGCGGGTCTTTTAGTGAGACCTGTAAAGACAGGTTATTGTCTTTTTATTGAGTCTACTGAAGAGAAATGCATGGACAAGTTTTTCCAAATCCTGCTGAGACATAAGTCCTTTAATCCTTGATATATTCTTGAGGTGATAGTAGGCTGATTTTGTAATGTGGCTGTTGAAGCTGAGCGCTGACTTTTTAGCATTCCTCCTTGGCTCCAAAAACTATTTCCTTAGTTTTATCTTTGTTTAATTAAAGAAAAGTCTGGCACATGCAATCATTGATTTGTTCAATGCACTTACTTAGTGCTTGTATTGGACTGTAGTCCCCTGGTGATATGGTTATCTACATGTTTGTATTGTCTGCATAGTTATGGTAATTTATTTTGTTGTTTTCCATAATCTGAGCCAGTGGAAGCATGTAGATGTTAAAGAGAAGAGGCCCCAGAATGGAGCCTTGAGGAACTCCGCATGTCATATTTGTCTGCTCAGATGTGTAATTACCTATACAAACAAAGTATTCCCTGTACTTTAAGTAGGATTCAAGCCAGTTTAGTACTGTGCCAGAAAGTCCCACCCAGTTTTCAAGTCAGTCTAGTGATATGTTGTGGTCGACCATGTCAAATGCA
Organism: Bovichtus variegatus; assembly: GCA_943593645.1. Lineage (NCBI taxonomy): Eukaryota > Metazoa > Chordata > Actinopteri > Perciformes > Bovichtidae > Bovichtus > Bovichtus variegatus. The sequence continues at coordinate 1,173,517 of CALSCE010009408.1, read as the reverse complement.
GCACTGAGATATATCAATACCAAAACTAAGATTCTGCCACTGTCTGTGTTTCAGTGGATGTCATTGAAGAAAGACCTTAACAAGAGGTTAAGGTCAGTGCTGTGCTGTGGTCGAAAGCCTGACTGGAAGACATCAAAACAGTTGTTTAGTGCCAGGAAGTTGTTCAGCTGTTGAATATTCAGTTTGTAAAGTATAGTCGTTGATCAACAGCCATTGCATTTTTATGTTTTAATGTGGTGGATTAAACTAGGTCAGGGTACCAACGCTATCCTTCACTCATCTCTCCACTCCACTAATCCTGTTTCTTTTTGTCATTCTCTCCATTCATTTTTCATTCGTTCTCCACCCTCTTGTCAAGGTTATCAAATTGAACATTCATTTTTTTATTTTTCAGAAAATGTTCTGACAGCTAAGAGGTCAAAGAAATCCTTTGCTGCCCCAGAGAAGGAAAGCTAAGACACTGGAAAGATAAAGTGTTCTCAAAAAGGCTGTATGTAGAGTAATATTGTAAAACTGAGTGGGATATTTGTATCACAGCACAGTAGATTACCTTAGGGGTCAGGTATTGCACAAAAAGAACTAGCTGGTGTAACGTGTTGTCCAACTTTGCCCAAAGGCAATCGGGCTTTACCTGAACCGAATGGCCCCACTCAAAGCCTGCCATCATAGAGAGGGGGGAACAGGATATTGTTTGAATATGGGGTTAAAGATGCACATTGTGCACAATGCACCTTGGGAATAGTAGTTTGAAAAAAACAAAAAGAAAACAATCTTTTCTCAAGGTCAAGGTATTAGCATTTCCCAAAGCTGTCCCCCCCTTTGCACAGCCTTCTACAGCGAATGGAGTTTCCTTCTCTGTCGTTGCATGGAACTGTCTGTAAACACCACACCCGTCGGGAAAGGGTCAACATTAGGTGACCGAAGAAGACGGAGCAGAGCACTAGTCCTCCTTTCAGTCGGCTAAGAGTGACATTTCCATATTCGATTCAGTGTTTGATCCCCCTTAAAAAAAACAACAAAAAAAAAAAACACTTCTGGTAGAGCTCAACACTGGAAATAAGCTGCTGGAATTGTGGCTATATTTCTCTTTCAGAAACAATATGACATCCATAAAACAACCAAAATGTTTAACCACATCTCATTTGTACGGCAAATATGGTTTCCTTATTTTTTTGGGTGTTTGGTTAATTTTTAACTGGAGGTATTTATGACTTATTATAATGGGGCTGTGATATACAACTAATAGGATCATTGTGTTTGGATTCCAAATTACGTTTGACTTCTGATCAGGAGTCGGTGGACTGAAAGCTAACAGTTGTGAAACCACTTTTGTTCAATTCCATCAATCCACTTATTGCTGTTTATCTGAGTGTTGTACACAGTAGGGTACACAAAGTATCCCATACTGAGAGACTCCTGAGGAGTTCCTAGGCCAGTTTGGATAATTCCTCAGGTGTTCTGGGTCTGCCCTGTGATCTCCTTCTGGTTGAATGTGTCAGGAATACCAGCACAATAAGTCGTTCAGGTGTTTTCAGATGCTCTAGCCACCTCAACTATAAGATACTTGAACTCCTTTACTCAGGACAGTGACTCACTTCAGACTTGAAGTGAGAAATCCACTGTTTTCAGGCAGTGTACCGTGGCCTTGGTTGCAAACCGCCGAAGCGTGCGGTAAGTGGAGGTTATGGTCTGTTCAAGTGATAAAGCACAGCAATCCATGAGGTTATCAAAAACTATTCACATTACAGAAGCTAAGCACCCCCAGGATTATGTAACAAATAGTACGCTTCCGTTACCAAGTACAAGTGATAAAAGCATTTTAAAAACAATTTCTTTGTGTAAAACTTTGTGTTGGCAGTATCTACTCCATACATTTAGATCTGAGATGAGGATGCTTCATCAGAACTGTACTGTGGCCTGAAAATAATCAGAACAATAAACATCTTTTTGTGGCTCGGCTATATATTTATTTCCCTTTTTCACATTTAAAATATTACCAAAGCAAGATACAAAATGTATATTATGCACATGTAAGGTTTCTACAAGGTATCATCATGACATGTTTCTATAACTATGCTTATGATTGATGACAACCAACCAAAACCAAACGCACTGAATCATTTTGAGATGACTTGTGATTTGTATGAAGTATGAAGTTTGGCTTTGGGAGCTTTCACACCAAATAGTCTGCTTGTTTGGTTCAGAGCAGAATGTCAAGGTCCCCACATATCTTGGAAAACCTTGAATCATCATGGTAAAATGAAAGATGTGTATGTGTCTGTGTGTGTGTGTGTCTGTGTGTGTGTGTGTGTCTTGGACTCTTGGACTGATCTACTTGAAGCTTGCCCTGTGTTGATGACGACCTGAGGGAGTTCAGTGTCGTGTGTGAAGCGGTGTTGATTGCTCCACCCTTTCAATAAAGAGCTCTCCATGTGTTTCGGCCAGTCTGAAGACATTTAATGGAGCTTTGACTTTATTGAGGCTGTAACATTTTCATGGGAGCTTTTGCACTCTTGATGCGTCAACTGTAGTGTGCTAAGACTCACTTCAAAACCCAACAAGCAGCACTGCACTCATTTCTTTAATGCTGCATTTTAGGAAATAGACCAAAACATGTTGAAGTGTGAGGGGAAACACATCTAAGCACTAACCTTGGACTGGACATACAGAGATCCAACAAACATGCACATCTCCCAAATCCTGGATTGTTCCTTCCAACAGACTCAGACAGTATCTGACAAATTTATTCAGTCACCAGGCATGAAACTCTTCATCATTGCACTTTTTTCAGTAACTCTCCCTTCACCTCCCCTCTCTTCCATTTTTAAAGCCCTCTCTTTATTTCAAGCAGCAAGGTAGACCCGCCCCTACCCAACAGCCTGCCAGGGCAATAACAACAAGATGTAGTGACATTAACAATACTAAATAATTACTATGTATGGTAGCTAATAACTGTATCTGTGTCTTCTTCTCTTTTTACTTCTCCCCTTCTCTCATTACATGTTATTAGAACAAACCATCGTGTCTGACACCAACAAATAATTACCATGTCACTTTGCTCATTTGGCTTGTGTGTGTGTGTGTGTGTGTGTGTGTGTGTGTGTGTGTGTGTGTGTGTGTGTGTGTGT
>CALSCE010009408.1:1146072-1169346 GCA_943593645.1 Bovichtus variegatus | reverse complement strand
ACACACACACACACACACACACACACACACACACACACACACACACAGTCCCCTCTGCTCCTTGCTGTCCTCAGTGAGCTTTGCATTAGCTTGGTAATAGAGGCGGTGTGAAGACGCTGTGCGCGTGTTGGTCTCTGTTACACAATAATAGGAACCTGTCTCCACTCTGCTCTGCCCTGATTGGAGATAAATTGCGCCACTGGCTTTCACATGACTCGTAGAGTTCAGTGTGTGAAGGGTGTGTGCCTGTGTGGTGCATGCTGTTGCATTGTTGCATTTTAGCTCTGGTCCGGTTCCTCTTCTCACCGACTTTTGACTTAATGAAGTTATACAGACTGACAGGTAACATCATCAGAACCCACGTCGGGTCTATTCAGCACTTTAATGCTTCTGATGTCTATATTTACGTTATTTGGTGTCACAAAGAGCTCATGAAGAATATATTAGCATTGTTAGACTGTCTCTAACAGGTAGACAGGACTGTGCACAATTCCCTTTGCACGCACTCAGATGACACACGCATGAAGCGTCTTCAGTAATGATCGGGGGTTTGTTACTGTGGGATTGCTGTCACACTCTTTTAATGGACTCAATGAACTAAGCGTTGGCAGTCTGGGCCGGGCTGTTCAGTGATGGCAAGCAGTAGCTCAGTCCACACGTACTTGGCTTGGGAACCAAAGAGTCACCGGTTCAAGTCCCCCAGTTCACCTCCTGGGCCTAGAGAAAGTCACCAGACCCCCCCTCTGCTCCCCAGGCTCCTTTAAATACAGAGTTCATATTTTACTGTGCAGTGTACATGTTTGACAATTAAAAGAGAGCTCAAAATCCCCCATTTCCATTTGTTTGTTTAACCGAAACAACTTAGAGGTGTTACAGGAACAGCTGTCTGGACTGTGAACAGATTCAGCATTAGCAATGTAAAGAAGCTCAGACACATGTTGGGGTGATGATGGCAAAACTGTGTCTTTCTCTTTTTCAATCATTTAAATACATTTTATAACTAACGGCTGCTGGTGATTCTTGTGTACTGCCAGTAGCAGCAGACATAGCCGGAACTTGTAAATATGTGTTGTTGTTTTTTTTAACATGATGTAAATTGGTTGATCAAAGTTGTAATTCAATTATTTTGTGTCGATTAAAAAAAAAAAAAGATCAACGAATCACCTTCATTGTCCTTGAGAACTCACACAGTTATGTTAATGGTGAAAAGACAGAGGCTGCGCATGCAGCTGTGTAATGAAACATTGATTTTCCTCTGTCGGCTGACACTGGACTACATATGAGAATGGATTTAATGCCCTTTTTTCCCTCTTGACTGCAGTCAAGCGTGTCTGGATGTCGAATGTGTTGCCATCAATTATTGTGTTGAATTTAATTTATGAATTATTTATTAAAATGAACTGACTTTGGCTCTCTTTTTCAAGGTCTCTGAAGTTGCTTTCTTAAGTAACTGACACACAAAAGACATTTTACAGAGTGAAGGGCATAACATGTTTCTTTTAATACATCAAAGGTAGACAAGAATATTGACACATGCACACACACACACACACACACACACACACACACACACACACCACACACACACACACTTCCTCCTCTCGCTTACCTTCTATGATTATGTTTTCTCCACCTCCTTTGCCCTCCATCGTCAGCCTGCTTGCTAGCAGGTTTAGGGATAACTCTTTCTTCACAATCACTGCAGTTTCTCACGTCTGGCATTTTCTTTAAATGACAGATGGTATTCGTGAATGAAGCCAGCCGTGAGCGCAGGGGAAATGAACTGCTGCTGAGTCATAAATCTGTGACAAGCTGAAAAGTAATTGCACTTCTAGCAAAATTAATATAAATTTAGGACAAAGAAGAACAGCCTGCTTTGTAGCTTTCATTGGCTAGCTCCACCTCCCAGTGATCACCTTCTTTATCATTTGAGAAGCACAGAAGCAGGTACAGAAGTAGATGTCAAAACACAGGAAGACAGATTATTTCCTTTTCATCATAATAGTCAGAGATTGACAGAGAATAGCAGCCGATAGAATTAACACAGACAGGTGCTGTGGTTACTTTTGAATACAAACTTTCTTTGCAAAGTCATGTCATTCTATAGCAAATTTCTTTTGTGACACATATTTGTGGGGCTGCAATAACAATAGCTTTCCTTAAAGATTAAAGACTCCTTTTAGTTATTTTCATTTTAAGATCATTAGAAAATATTGCCTTCAAGTGATCCTCATCAACTTGCAGAGTCAGAAAATTGTCATGTCACCATGTCTGACTAGTAGTGTAGTAGTGTTTACCTTCAAATGGTCAAAAGTCAAGATAATTTGCTGTCTGACAAGTTTAAGAACAGCCCCTGAAAGCACCATTATTTGGGTCTCTGTGAGGTTAGACTGCCTAATCTGGGGTCCAACCTGGACCTCAGATCTTCCAAGGGACACTCATGAAGCCCCTGAATTGAAACCCTTTTTCTGCGTATACATTTGGTATTGAATGTCTCACTGCCCCTGCAGGTGCTGGTGTCAGATGGTGGTCCTAGTCCCAGGCAGAGTACCGTGTGGGTGATGGTTCAGATCCTGGATGAAAACGACAACAAGCCCACATTTCCTGAGAAGGTCTACCAGGTCAAACTTCCAGAGAGAGAGCGGAGGAAGAAGGGCGAGCCCATCTATCGGGCGTTCGCCTACGACCGCGATGAAGGGCCCAACAGCGACCTCTCCTACAGCATCGTGGACGGAAACGAAGACGGGAAGTTCTTCATCGACCCCAAGACTGCAGTTGTATCGTCACGAAAGGCCTTCACTGCAGGGAGCTATGACATCTTGACTGTATGCCAACCTTCATTAATTATTAAGTACAAAACGGTTAATCCGGCAATATCGATAGAGTGGTTTGGGGTTTCCCTTCACATTGCATCCAAACAGTAATGTCAATACTCCGAAATATTCATATACATCTTTGTATTTTTGTTTTACTACATGCTATTTCTCTTTGCTGAGCCTTCACTTGACCATCTCACTTCTGTGCTCTTCAGATCAAAGCGACAGACAATGGGCGTCCTCAGAAATCCTCCACAGCTCGCCTGCACATCGAGTGGATTCGTCGACCTCCTCCCTCGACTCTCCCAGTGCTCTTCGATGAGCCGTTCTACAATTTCACTGTCATGGAGAATGACAAGGTTGCAGAGATCGTGGGTGTGGTGTCCCTGCAGCAGAGCTCCGCCCCCTTGTGGTTTGACATCGCAGGTAAAAAATCTCCCTATAGGTGAGGACGATCCTCTGTCAGCCAGTGAAGAGCTTTGTGTAGTGTGAGGTAGGGTGTGGCCAGGATCAGCGCATGGTGTGTGTCGGTGTGTGTATGAGGTGCAGCTCAGGTAATGTGGCCTTGCTGCATGATCTGTTATGCTCTGCCCATCCCAGTCACCATGGTGACAGCTTCTCCAGCTGTCAGGTCTGTCTGCCCTGTAGGAGGTAAAGCAGTGACAACAGTTGGCAGTCTATAGAGAACGATATGGGTTGAAATCAGGATAAAACTTAAACAAAAGCATCTTAATGTTATCCTGAGACTCTTTTTTTTTTTTTTTTTAAGGGACTTTCCCTTTAAGGGATTTAGTGTTATTTATAAGTATATTATTCATGACTTATTTAGTTCCTTTCCTAATGTCCTGTGCTTAGAGAAGGCACTGGCTCGCTCTCAATAAAGAACATTGAGACAGATTTTAAAGCCACTGTGACATTCCCCTTTAAATGGGAAATGCCCAACATGGCACACTTAAATCCCTTGGATCCGTCAAAGTTCACTTTCACCCACTTGAAAGGCTTAACAAGATTATGTCATGCCCAGTGCACTAAGCTCAATTTTTACACATTATGTAGCCTATGGTGATGATTCTGCTGTGGTAAAAGTGATTAAATAATTCTAATAATCAGTACTATTGATTCTAATTCCATTAGTTTGTCCTGCCATTAAATACAATACGTACAATATGACACCCCAGCCATGATGCATGCACTATGGGCTCTATCCGCCCACATTAGCAGTGACCAGGAAGGACTGCAGTTCCCACAATGCACCATCCATCTTTCCTTTGGTTGTCACTGAGCAGTGACAGTCAGTGTGTATCCAGCTGGAGATACCTTCTGGCTCGTGCTTCTGGCTCTCCGTGGCTCTACCCATCTCTTCTCTCTTTCACTTTCTCTCTTTCTCATTATGTTTCTGTCCCCCCCCCCTCCTCTCATACACATTCGCTCGTGATTTTTCAGTGTGTGTACAGCATTTTTCTGGGATCACAGGTACATTTGATCTTTACAATAACTAGTATTAATGAGGCATTATGAATCAACCCTTTTAATATTTGTCAAACGACCCAGCAGGGAAATGTAGCTTACGCAGTAGCAACAATGCCATATGCTCAACAAAGTAACATTGTAAGTATAAATATGAAATATACATGTATTAATACATTTGTATTTATGCATAATTCATACAGTCAGTTAAAACAATCACATTAATAAGTGATTATTAAATGTCATTATATAGCACATATATAAATAATATATTTATTATGCATATTTGCTCATGCATATTTATAGAAGTGCAATTCGAAGGGGTTTGAAGAACAAGTGTACATGCATATATTAAAAGAAGTGTTTGATATCAGTGGCTTCTTCACGATCACTTGTCAGACTACAGTCATGTGGTGTGTTGAGAAAAGCCTCAAAGCATAAAGTATAAAATTACACCAATACAACTAGAGTTACTTAAACGTATAAGAAGTTACAAATTCTCTAAGCACGACTAGACCTATGTTATATATGTTGAGTGCGTTTCCTCTCTCCTGTCATGGCGTCGTCTCCCCTTTAAGCAGCGTCAGCATTGTGGTTGTCTGAAAGAAGCTTCATAAACTGACTTTTTATCCAGTTTTAAGCCACAAATTAACCATAAACTTTTGAGATTTCGGTCGTTTTAACTCTATATTTAATCTGGATGAAGGATTTTAGTCATCGGACGTCTGGATCTTAAATTCTTTAGTTCGTAAACCATCTGTCCTGTGTCCTCCGGCGAAACACTGTGTTTTCAGTGTTTCCCAAAATAGGTTGCTTGTAATAACAAGAAAAGCACATTTTATAAATAATGTTTACCTGTGGTCACTCTGTCCTAAGAAAAAAATAATAATTTTGAACACTTTCCTTTGGCAAAAAATTGTTAAATGTCCTTTAGATATTGTTTATTAGCTACTTTAATCTACAAATGTGAGCATTAAAGTAATAAAAACCCTCGAAAACAACATTTTCAAATTGCCTAATATGACAAAATTCCCAGCAATACATACTTTACAATGTTATTTTTCAGTAGACTCCATCCCATGGAGCAATCATGTGAGTAGCAGTCTCTGTCCTCATCTCCTCTGCTCACGTCATTCTCCTGTCCTCCTCCCTCGGGCCTGTCTGTCTCTCCTGTCTCACCTTCTCTCTCCTCTCTCTCCTCAATGCTTCATGCCTGGAAGGTCCCAGGTCTTTCCGTGAGATGTTCTATATTCTGCAGAGTGCTTGTGGCAGGAACTGTTCCTCAGAAGGTATCTCGTTTCCTACTTCCTCTTCCCCTGTTAGCTGTACTCTATCTACTTCCTTTCCTTGTTTTCCTCCTTTCTTTTTCGCCCATCATACCCCCCGTGCTTCTCATCGGTGCTGCTGACATATTTCTGTGATTGGTTGGTATGAGGTGGTTTGCTGAGGGGAATAAAACCACACAGAAGTTGTGTGTGTGTGTGTGTGTGTGTGTGTGTGCGTGTGTGTGTGTGTGTTTGACATTAATGGACTACATTGCAGCCAAGGTTCATTGAAGGGATGAGGGTTTGGTAAAAAGGTATCACAACCTTTTTATCTGCTTCCATGGCAACAACCACCAGGTTACCTGGGTGACAGCTCTGTCTAATGACCTGCTGTTAGCAGCACCTGTACACACACTCCTTATGGAATTAATGCATGCCTTCATGCAGCACTTTTCAAAGGCGGGTTCACATCGGCACACAAAGCTACCTCTCTCTGCTGACCCATTAGCTAAACTAATGGCTGCCGGTTTTTGCATTGAAGAAGCACAACACAGCCTGCAGCACCGTACGTCCAGCAGAAGCATGAAACACACAGTGCCTGAACACCACCGTCAGCAGGGCATCCACCCGTGTAATCCACACCAACTCTGACATATGTGTGGAGATGCAATTTGCTGAGCAGCCAGAGTGCTGGGATGCGAAGTGTATAAAAATGCAGAGGGTTGCGTCTCGATGCGTGTGGCAAATGTTTCTCAGATTCTGAGTTGTTTGTTAAATTTGTAAAAATGTAAGCGTATCTCTTCTGTGAGACTGATAAGTGAGGGTCCTTATATGCCATGGTACATATATGCCATGCAGTTCACCTGAGAGAGAAGCATTCGGATTGATGAGTAGAGAAGGATGAGCATCTGTGTGATAGAAAATAGTGCACATACACACACAGAAATATACACACACACCCATGTAAAATGCAGAATACATAGAGAACATATGCATGCACACACCACATCTTCTAAACATACACCGGCGCTCAATTTATAGCTGAAGCTGCTTGTGCTCCACCCAGCAGGCACAGACAGACAGACAGACACTAATAAATACAGCGCATACACCCATGCAGACCAACCACACATAGAAACACAAGCGTGTATAATAACTCATAACTCAGTTCTAGACTACGGAAGCCTTAAGGGCAAGTGTGATAAAAACCTTCTGGTGATCATTTTCTAAGTCTGATCTAAATTATTTTCCCAACTGTGTTTATGAATGAAAACAGGTGAAAAAAAGGTTTTGCCAAGATGATATTTCTAAGTTCCTTTAAAAAATGTTCCATATGTTGAAACATGTAAAAAATAAAAAGGTTTTTTTCATTCAGGATCATTCTTTTGAAGTGTTTATTGTTGTAATACTAATTATGGCCACAAGAGGCTGAAGTGCACCACTACCCCATGTTCTAAATACTAATTAAGGAATTTAACAACAGGTACAAAATAAATAAAACGTTTCTAAGTCATTAACACAGGAGAGAAAACCATAAGATCAGAAAATGGATCACCATATGTTTTTCCTCACTTGCCTTCCATACTAAACAGACAGACTGCATACAAAACGTGCTGTAATCAACTTATTCCAGGCTCCATCAGAGACAAATGACCATAAATATAAACACAATAGATGATTCGTACAACTTCATACCTTGCCTCATAATCATCATATTCAGACCTGTTCTTCAGTGATAAAGTAATTCATTTGATAGATGTCATCCATGGTTCGAGTGTAAATAGGAAACTGCTAGTAACTAATTCAGTTTATATGGTGCAGATTTAAAAAACACAAAAGCAGGCACAAAAAAAGTCCTTTGGTCTGAGCCCATGGGTGACAGGACAGCAGCAGGGTGGAGGTTAGCTGATGCCATTACATTAATTCATATCTGAGATGAGGTGAGACATCAACATGCTCTGTGGTGAGAAAACTGTCCAGTTGAACCAGTGAGTTTAAACTTGGCCTTAGAAAGGCAGCGGAGACTAATTTTAGAACTGAGCAGAGAGTTTTTTGCCTCCCCCATTTTGCGGAGTGCTGGCATTTTCTCTCTCTGTAATTTTGCGTCAGGAGAAGGGAGGCTTTTTCCGGCCTCAGTAAGATTCTTGCCAAATGTATGTCCTAAATAAGGATGATGAGGTTGGATGGCTGACACGGCTGTTTGAAGCTGCCCGTCATTAATATTTTGTGGTGCACACAGCAACATGCCAACATTGCCACATTTACTCTTCTGTATATGTCTGTTTGAATACTGAGGCTTTTTTTATTTTATCTATGTGCATAATTAGGCAAAGCAGTCCTAGTGTTTCAAACAACGACTATAGTCTCTGCTCAGGACTGTTGGTCATCTGGTTGACAGATGATTGATTATTATTGATTTCTGTCACGTTGTAGGTTTAATTTTGTCCAGCAGACATGTTGTACTGTATTCAGAAAATTTTTAAATTGTCGTTTAAAAATCCATTATCGAATCTTGTAACTTTGCTTTTATTATTTGTGAATTTAGGTTGAAATATTTCAGAAACAGTTCATCAGAAACTGGTTACAGAATTTAACATAACTTTTTAACATATCTTACTTACAATGATTGAAGGCTACAGTAATTAGAATAAATATTTCTAAAGGACTCTGATTCAATGAGCAGATTTAAAACAGTATTCACACCCAATGAAATGCTGTTCAGGCCCAAAGCGTATAGTGAATGTTGGTGTGCACAGGGATGCAGCAGTCGTAACATGCGTCACCCTGAGATGACAGCTGACGCGCTCTGAAGAAGTCTCTTGGATGAGTCTACAACTTCAGTCCAGTGGATTATTTATTTTTGTTCCGACATTAAATAGATGAGTGCAGACTACCCCATTGATCTGGCAATCGAAGTGAACACCCATCAGACGCTTCATCTGTTAGCAGTGGCAGTGTAATGTGTGTGCTTCTCTGCCATTAGTGTAATCGCAGAGAAGAGACAAAAGAATCACTGAATGGGGAGGAAGCTGCGCGGTAGGACAAAAAGGCACATGTTGCAGGACACACACACACACACAGTAAACCTTGGCTGAGATCTTCGCTGACGCTGTGCTGAGGTCATGAATTTATTAGACTGAGACGCCACCGAGGAATCCCTTTGAGTCTGCTACACACACACACAAACACACACACACTCAGGCATGTAGACAGCAGATCGTGGCACATTCTCTTTCTATAACATGCACTGGATAGTCGCGCTCAGATTAAATGCATTTTTTAATTCAGTCTGGACGGTGAGATGAGGATTACGGCCTGATAACTCTCACAGCTTTTCCTCTTCCTCCAGAGTACTGTTACTGTGACAAAGTATCTCTATGCTAATAGCAAAATAGATCCCTATACTTAAAATACCATAACTCAATTAAGCAGGGGACACAATGAAATGTCATGTCATGAGTCTCTTAGCCAAGATAATTGCATTAACGATATTATCCCGATAATCATCAACATATGCCTAAAACTCTTAAAATGGCACTAAAACATGCTGGAATCATCTGACCTTACATTTTGTTAAGAAACACATTGTTTTATTGCATAACAGAAAGGACGTACATCTTTTTTTAGTGAACATCCTTTTTAGTGAAAAACAAACAATCTGAATTAAGGTCATCATGATTCATAAGGTCCCCATGCATAAATATTGGATAAGAAAAATAGCAACATTTTGTGAGTCTGTTCTTTCTTTCATGGTAATTCATGTATTTTTTAAATCAGGCTCTACTTTTCGCGTCTCTACCATGATAGCGAGCTGTCGTGGGAGGATAGTCACCATTATAACGATAAAGGCAATCCACAGAAAAATCCCATATCGTTCCATACGTAGTTACATACATACAGCTCCCACACACACATTATTCATGTGCCCTCTTGATTATTAAAGGTACTCAGATGAGCTTTTGACCACTAATGGCACCACGTAATAATGGATGCCGCTTTGTTTTCTTTCTAAGGCTTTAAAAGAATGCGAGAAAAATTATAATTATATTTTATCTAAAATCTTTTAAAAGAAATTAAAAGTAGTTAATTTCCCAAATGATAAGTTTCGCTTTTCTTCTTAAAATGGTGGTAACTCGCACTGTTTCTCCTTTAACTTTTCATTATTGGGGTGGGAAGATTGTTTGGCTTTTAGGGTGTTAATGCTGTGATCAATGCCACCTGATCACACACACAGACACACACACAGACAGACACACACACACACACACACACGGTCTGTGTTGTTCATGCAGCTTGCATGGCCAGTGCTCATGCTTCATTGTGTTGCTGTGAACTTGTGCTTTTAAATGTCAGTTTTCGGGAGTTTGTGTGTGTATGCGTGTGTGTTTTTTTCTTTGTTGGGGGGGGGTTTAACCCTGTCAGCAGCCATCCCTCCCTCATCTATACCATCACACACTCCAAGGAAAATCAATGAAGAACATGTGTGTAGCAATGGTCTTCAGTCGTGTGCAGTTCAGTCTCACTAACCACACAGGTTGTATGCAAAACAGCAAATTTACTCCTGCATATGTCATATTTAAAAAAATGTGAAGACATTTCAGCACATGGTTGCACATGAATGAAAACCATTGGTCCATAAATATAACTGTGTGGTGTGTGTATTCACATATTCATCACAACTGTATGTGGTCACAGGATGTCTGTATGATTGACACTGTGTGCACCTCCTTCCTCCTGTCTGACCTTCCTCCTGTGGAGCAGGTGGGAACAGCGACAGCGTGTTTGACGTGGAGAAAGCTGTGGGCACCATCATCATCGCCAAGCCTCTGGATGCTGAGCAGCGCTCCTTCTACAACCTGACGGTGCAGGCCACAGACGGCACCAACACTGCATACACACAGGTACTGTATTTATTTATTATTATTATTATTTATCAAACTTTCATAGTTCAATGGAAATGACACACAAGCAGCCCATACCATTTGAAAAGGAACACAGCGTTTACTGACCAAATTACAGAGATGAGATGACTGACAGGCCAAACAAACATTATCAGACTGTATCTGTGTTTTGTGAAACATGGGGAAATATGGTGATTTTCTGACTCATAGGATTATAGGGTATTAGAAACACAGACAACCAGATTGGGCTTCATATGCTGTGCAGTAGGGAATGTACGAGTGAAGCATTTTAGTAGTCATCGACTACTCCCGAAAGGTATTCGAGTTGTCGATTAATTGCGGGAGATATACATATTTTCTTTAACCAATAACAATGACCAGTTCTCATTAAAAAGGTCTGAAATAAACCAGTAAAGGGTTACTAATGTAGGTGGGACCCTTCATTGTTTAATCATTCCATCCCATTACACACCTTCACTGTTTAGTCAAATGTCATCCTCATTTCACTCCCTGTAGTTGTGTTTGGCCTCTCTCAGTTCCCTCTTCAGCTCCTCTTGGTCAGCCAGGGGTTCCTCATGAGCCTGAGCAATGACAGACTTCTTTCTGTTGAGAAATCCTCTGATGTCCTTATTAATCCAAGGTTCATTGTTTGGGAAGCAACTGACCTTTTTGGAGGGTACAATGCTGTCCTCACAGAAACATATGTAATCTGTTGTCCTCCTGGAACAATTCCCTGTCTGTGACATGGAAACACTCCTGGAGGGTCTCCTCACATCCTCAGACCAAACATTTACAGTCCTTGTGCTGTCACCCTGTTGCCTCACCAGTGGTCTATAGGTGGCTTCAAGGTTGTGGTCTGATTCTCCGAAAAGGGGGACAGTAGAAGAGCTGTGTGGCCCCTTCATATTGATATACAAGAGGTCCTGGATTTTTTTTTCTCTTGCACAGTTTACACACTCTACCGGCTGTGGCTCAGGAGGTGGAGGTCGTCCACCAGTCAGAGGGTCAGTTCGATCCCCGGCCTCTGCAGTCAGCATGTCGAAGTGTCCTTAGGCAAGATACTGAACCCCAAATTGCTCCTGATGGCCAACGGTGTGTGAGTGTGTGTGGATGTTTACCTACCTGCTGATGAGCATGTGGCACCTTGTATAGTAGCCTCTGACTCTGTGTGAATGTGTGTGAATGGGTGAATGCTGACGTGTGTTGTAAATCGCTTTGAGTGATCACTAAGATTGGAAAAGCGCTTTATAAATGCAGAACATTTACCATTTACATATTGTTGGAAGTTTGTCAGGACGGGACAAAGTTGGTGTGGGGGCGCAGGGTTGAAGCATTTGAAGTCACTCGCTCTTGCCATCACATCACCTCAATTTCGGGAGCGCAAATGCATTCCTTCACATTAAATCACTTGGAGTTAACCTAGACAGCAAGACTTCCTCATCTGCTCTGCTTTGTTTTCTCCTGGCTGCCCGTACTAGCATGAAGTTGGCTAATTCAAGCAGGCTGACCTCCTCCTCTGGCTCCTCAGTCAGAGTTCCCCCAACAAACTCTGCCAATTCACAGTACGTCTAAGCCTTCTAACCAAATTCAGCCAACTTTTACTTGAACATTCAAACTGACATATGTCATCAATGCTTTTTTGTACAAGAGGGTTTTGGATTCATGGACTGTGGGTCATGTAAGCCTGTGACATAAATCACACCTAATCTGCTTTAGTTTGCCAAAGAGTTTTATTTCTCAATTTACCTTAAATGCAGTCGAAAAACTCATTTGGAAATCTATATATATATATATATATATATATATATATATATATATAATATATATTAATTTTTTTATATATATATATATATATATATATTTAACCAGTTTCTCAGGTTATAAAGCTGCCTGCTTTTGTAAATCACAGTGTCACACACACTTTGTATTCCCACACACTTACAGCTACAGAGAGACATACACACACACCTGTAAGATAGGAGGAAGGCTCCCAGATGGAGAGTCAGCATGGCGACATGCCGCCAGGGAATGTCTCCACAGTTGAGCAACAGAAGGCCGACTGCTGCAGCAGGGTTTAAATTTAGACTCCTCGCTTGGCAGCACTCAACTCAACTCCTGTCTCCGTTTCCCTCTGCTTCTCTTTATGTTTTCTCTGGATAAGAATCAGAACAAATCTCAGACTCCTTTTTCAGAATGTGTGTATAGTGCACGTTGTCACTTTCCTCCCCCACTAAGTCCTACTCCTGGTCTGAGTTTGTACAGTACTTTGTAATCCTTACAGAGCTCAGTTGGTATATTCTGGCAGGGGTATAGTCAGCACAGATGCTCAGTGGTTAACACTGTCACCTTACAGCAAGAAGGTCCTGGGTTTCAATGTAGCCCTTGATCTTTTGTTTTCTCTAAGGGTTTGGAACTTTCCACCTATGTATCTGTTGGTTTTCTCCCACAACAAGACTAGCAGGTTATACGGTGTATATAAAGTGCTTATTGTACTTTGTGTGCACAAAGCTGCAAGAGTCCGCATGAAACTATGTCATCTGTCCATGTACTGTCTGTGGGGTTCACCCAGACATCTTGCCAGACGCCTATGTGCTGCCATAAATGTTGGACGACAGGGACCATAATGTGGACTGGTCGTGACGCATGGACATGGGTGAGGACGTCTGCCTATGTAGACACCTGATGTACTGTAAACAGAACTGCGTCCACTGTCCACCCTGCTGTCTTCAATTGTTTTGGAGTACATCAGCGCCCCTAAGTGTTCAGGAATAGGTCATATGATTAAGGTCAATAAACGTACTTTCCAACCATGTGTGAAGGTCAAAGTATTTCTATCTGTTCTAGATGGCCAGACTTTGAAGGCAGCAAAGAAATACTGCCATTGTAGCCTCCTTCATCTCCCTCCAAGAACTCTGTGTCTTTCTATGTCTTTGTGGTGTTGACACAATGAACTGAACAAATACAGACTCTCTCCTCGGGGGCATTTATGGTGTGGCAGTTCACAAGAGAAGTGACGGAAGAACTAGTTGTTTGAATAATGAAAAAACAGAGTTTAAGAGAGAGAAGTTCAAAGCTTACTTTGACACCTCTGTACACCTGGACAATCACTGTGGAAAGTGGGGAGTAAGTAAAGTAAGGATAGAGTGTTTCAGATGTGACACGATCTGTCAGGCCCTTTGTTTGAAGCACACTGATGCCCATTTACCAACACTGATCTCAGAACTGTGCCCAGACCAAGGAGTACAGTACTGCTAGATACAATAGTTCTAAAACCCTGAATTGTCAGCACTTTTTAGACATGCCTTCCTTTAAAATTTCCAATGCTTTTTTTTTTTTTTTTACAAAAGGTTTTGAATTCATGCGGACTGTGGTTGGTGTAAGCCCGTGACATAAATCACACCTAATCTGCTTTAGTTTATTTTCTCGATTTACCTTAAATGCAGTCCAAAACTCTTTTGGAAATCTGTTGTGGGAACCAATGGAGGAAGAAACTTGGAAAAAGGCCATGTGACAATGTGATTTACATAGGTTTACATAGGTTGCTTGATAGGCCTGTTTAAGGGCAAAAAGGTCCTTCGGAAATATTCACTTTCTTTATATTACAAGACTGAAGCCCAACCTTCAAACTTTCACTTTCTTCTCTTAGACATTTGAAGATCAAGTGAAATTTGACTAAGAGGACAATTATTTTTATTACATAACATTTATTATAACGTTGGTCTTATTTTCATAGATTTCCCATCACCCCTATCAGTGATAATAATATTTTACTGACCAAGTTAATGGCTGAGATCTTGAAACACGGCAACATTGCTAAAAAGAAGAGAGATTGGTTAAGAAACAGGAGTAGTCATTCAGACTCTCCCTCCTTGCAGCAGCCTGCTGAGACCTGCCTCCTCTCCCACCCTCCTCCATGCCAAGTTCTGTGTCCAGCTAGACTGCAGCAGATCCTGACCTCTCTTCCCCCTGCTTAGCGCCTCACTGTAGCACCAGCTTGTATCCTATTGCCCCTGGCTTTCAGCCCTGGGCCCTTACCTCAACCAGCAGACACGTTTCCACAAGTAGGTATACTGCTTAGACATTTCTGCAAAAGAAGTTTTGTATCCCTTCCTAAAAATGTAATCTGGGCTATTTTTTTCTTTCTTCAGCATTATAGGGATAATTAGGTGAGTTTTAAAGGAGACATATTATGCTCATTTGTTTCAGAAATTCCTTACAGTTTGACCATTTGTTTTTCACATGGGTACCTTCAGGGCACGTCTATCGAGTAAATCTACTTACACACAATACAGCAGCAATGCACAGACGGACCAGTTACCCACACAGCCAGCATCTGTTGTTATTTATCTGGTTCCGATGAAGCTTAACATTCACATAGTTTGTCTCAGTACTACATACTCTAACATTGCACCAGCAAGAGAGCCTACAATCGAAGCTAGCCATATTAGACGCGCAACATGCTAATGCTAACTTAAATTTTGCACCAGAAAATAAACAGTTAGACAAAAATGGATCAGGGTAAGTTTGATGTTGGGTCACAGAGAGTCGGTATCGATCTATTCTTTGGCTTCAGTTTAAAGTTAATACTGCTCTATAAAGAGTTATTTGTCATGTAGCTACTAATGATGTCTGTCTCTCTCTGTCTCTCTCTCTCTCTCTCTCTCTCTCTCTCTCTCTGCAAGTATTAACAAACCCTGATCTGCACATCACTAGTAGTTAGTTATCAGTGTTTTTGTTTTTTGAAAAACAGCTCCTAGTTAGTTCGAAGTCTGTTCATGTGGAGAAATTCTCACTGCTTAATGTTTGTATGGCCGAGTTCAGTGATGTGAATGTGATTACCAATGAAAAGTTCATCAACAGCGTTTGTATTATTCCATACTGCAGCAACAGTATGGAAACGAAAGCTGTAGACACATTACATTACATTTTTTGACAAGGTAACTAGCAAATGTAACTAATTACTATTTTAAGTAGCTAGCACAACGCTAGTCTTCATGTCCTTAGATTATAGGAGTACATGAAGAAGAAGTGGTTCTCTGGCACACACACCTCCCAAGGATGTGATATCTAGCAGCAAGTCTGTGTAGCTCATTGTTACACACATATTCTGACAGATGGAGCATGAAAAAAAGATGGATGGTCCTTTCAGATACTTGTGTGGTCTGTAGACAGACCAGGGACACCTTTTTATGTTGTAAAGCCATGAAAAAGTGTATTTTGCATAATATTTCACCTTTGAGAATCAATCTTAGCACCTAGCCAAGTCTGTGTTATTATGTTTTATAGTACAGCCGTTTCAACCAAAATATATTAGCAGGTGATATGTTTTGGCCATTACAACACAATGGGGCAGGTAAATGTTTAATATATTTCAGTAATGAATCTTCTTATCTTATTTCTCTTCCCTTCATCACACTGCTGTCCCCTCAGGGTTTGGTCAAATTAAAGCTACTCTCATTTTCATTTCCCCTTGTCTCTTCTGTGCGCCTCCCTACCTGTCGGTCTCTGCTTTCCTCCTATGTTTTCCTGACTCAAGCTGGGTTTCATCATCAGTCATGTGTGACTCAGGAACTTTCCATGAGTCATGACACACACCAACACACTGCATGACTTCTCTGCAATCTGCACCTTGGCACAGATTCAACTCTGTTCATAATTGTTCAGTATACACTCTGTTATTTCAATGACACTGAATGATAGTTGAGTACAGTGATATGAGTAGTGATTTGAAGACATCTTGTTTTTCTTAACACCACTCATTTATGTGCTAAAGTTGACCTGTCCATGAAAGCTCCATAGAAATGTACATTGACTCTGCGAGTAAATACACTGATTCCCATTAAAATACATTGGTTTTGTTCTGAAAGGTTGTGAAATTAACTTTTTAAAGAGGGTTGATTAGCAAAAACAACCCTTCATGTTTCTCTGGAGACAAAATACTTTAGCCCTCAGGTGGGTGATACAGCAAGGAATTAGTCAAACTGGACAATTATAACAGTAGTGATGGGCAGCTGTGGCTCAGGAGGTGGAGGTCGTCCACCAGTCGGTGGTTCGATCCCTCGCATCTGCAGTCAGCATGTTGGCATGGCCAATGTTGTGTGTGTGAATGGTTATCTCTGATGAGCATGTGGCACCTTGTACAGTAGCCTCTGACTCTGTATGAATGTGTGGGAATGGGTGAATGCTGATGTGTTGTAAAGTGCTTTGAGTGATCGCAGAGATTGGAAAAGTCCATTTACCATTTATAACAGTAGTTCTCACTAACCGGAAAAGACAGCTTCATCCTGTAGATTCCCCAACCCTGCTTCCTACAAATGAAGTTTATATGCAACTAATCTTCATTAGCACATACTGTATGTTTTGTAGGAAATGTAAATCTTCCCAAATTAGGTATTTTTATTAACATGAGGAGGATATGTTTTTCAATTCGGCAAAATGTTCACTGCCAACATAAAATGTTCGTACTGAAAATATCAGCCACTCTGCTTGAACTACTCTGAAAGAGCAGGATAATATACCTCTGTCAACGATGTCCTCTCTCATTCCTCTCTTATGTTTCTGTTTGTCATTGCACCTCATGTTCCAGGTTCACATCACTGTTATGGACAACAACGACAACGCTCCCATCTTCTCCCAACCAACCTATGATGTCACTATTTCTGAAGACACGCCTCCTGACACTGAGGTGGTCCAGGTTCTGGCGTCGGACCGTGATGAGCATCACCGGCTGACATACTCTCTGCAGAGCTCCATAGACCCCAGTAGCATGCGTCTATTCCGCATCCACCCCGCTCTTGGTACCATCCACACTGCTCAGAGGCTGGACCACGAGGCCTGTTCCCAGCACATCCTTACTGTCATTGTAAGTCTTTGTCACTGTCTCTGCCAATGACTTATATTTAGTATCTTGTGCTAACAGCTGTGACTCTGAACACCTCAGTTTCCACTGAGGGTTTCCAGTCCTGTCTGCATGCTTGTGTTAATATAATTATAGTCTTATCTTGAGGTCATTCAGTCCTTTTTTCTTTCATCCTGCTGATGGTATCCAGACTGGTCAGATCAACAGGCAATTATAGCTACAAGCTATAATTAATTGTTATACTGCAGTACACAAAAACTCATGACTTGATATGTATTTCTTTGGGCTAACGGCTTTGTTTTCAGTCAAGCAGGCAAGAACAACGGAAGATACCATTTCATTTTCGTTTTTTTTTTCTCAGTATAAAAAAATGGTGGAATATGGGCAATAAAAAAACGAAGGGAACTAAATTTCAATATGTTGTATTGTTTGACCGTTATTACAAAATATTAACCTGCATATTTTCAAAGACAGACAACAACTGTCCAACTGCCAAATGTTTCCGGGTGGAACTCACATTTAGAATGTATGTTTTGCATGTGCTAAGATGTAGACCTGATTGTATTGTATTTGCGTGGACATGGAGTACTGAACTGAAAAAAGTTGCGTACCAATCTGAAGATCCCATGACAGTTTGATATTGTTTCTAATAATGTAATATAGTATACAGTATATAAAGTTAACTCTTAGATTTTCACCTTTTAACCTTAGTTATTTTAATCAAGAAAACAAACTTGTTAATGGGCTTGAATTTTAATTTGCCAGCCAATTAGACACCTTATTTGTCCAGTTCTAAAGCACTTCTGCTTGGACCTGATGATACACAATGTGTCACATTGCCATTCCTTTTCTCTATCTACTGTTTTTTGCTATGATAAAATATAGATTGTTTATCAAAATAAAGTGTAAGAGTGAGAGTTCTGGTCTGATGATACTTTGCATATTGTTTTTGTGTAGTCATACTTTGGAGAATTAAGTCACTGGGCACATTTGAGATTTTGCAGTTACGTGATCATCAGACTTCGTAGTGACCATGAAGGATGATTTTTTTTCTTCTTTTTTTCTGCACAGGTGAAGGACCAAGAGTTCCCATACAGAAAGAACCTGGCTCGTGTGCTAATCGAAGTGGAAGATATAAATGACCACGTACCCATCTTTACTAGTGCGCTTTACGAAGGCTCAGTCTATGAGTCAGCAGCAGTGGGATCAGCTGTGGTCCAGGTGACTGCCCTGGACAAAGACAAAGGCGAGAATGCAGAGCTACACTACTCCATTGAAGCAGGTAGAAACTTCTGACATCTAAATACTTGCTTTTATATGTTTAAATGTTTGCCTGACCTAATAAATACCTCATTGATATCATTGTTTTTGATTTTCCAACAGGGAACACTGGAAATTCATTCCATATTGAACTAGTTCTGGGTATCATCACTGTTGCACGTGACTTGGACTTGTCCAGCATAGGACATTATGTTCTCACTATCAGAGTCACTGACAATGGCTCCCCTCCCCTGTCCACCACTACTATAGTGCGCATAGCTGTCACTCTCTCTGACAATGCCGGACCAAAGTTCCCTCAGCCTGAATACCAGGCTGAAATCACAGAGAACGCTGTGGTTGGGACCTCCGTCACCACAGTCAATGCAGTCAGCCAGTCAACCCTCACTTATGACATCAAGCAGGGCAACACAGATCGTGTTTTTCAGATAAATCAGTACAGTGGAGTGATTACCACTCAAAAGTCTCTAGACTATGAGACTACAGCATCTTATGCCTTGATAGTCCAGGCTACCAACATGGCTGGCATGGCCTCCAATGCTTCTCTGTTAATCCAGGTAGTGGATGAGAATGATAACCCACCAGTTTTCCAGCAGCTTCACTATCATGGCAGCATCAGCGAGGCAGCACCAGTCAACAGCGTGGTCTTGAACTCAGATGACTCACCTCTCGTAATCAAGGCCACTGATGCCGACCGCAACCAAAATGCTCTGTTGGTCTACCAGATTGTTGAGGACACTGCAAAAATGTTCTTCACTGTGGACTCCGGAACTGGCTCCATCAGAACCATTGCTAATCTAGACCATGAGACATTTGCCACCTTTCACTTTCATGTCCATGTGAGGGACAATGGCAGGCCACAGTTGACAGCAGACAGTCCAACAGAGGTCACAATACAAGTCATTGACACAAATGATTCACCACCTCACTTCACCCAGAATGCCTATGAAACAGTTCTGCTACTCCCTACCTATGTGGGAGTAGAAGCTTTGCAGGTTTCAGCCATAGACCCTGATGAAGATGTCCCTTCAGAGCTCACCTACTCTCTGACTGATGGCGTACTGGAGCATTTTGCTATCAAACCTTCCAGTGGAGTCATCACAGTCAAACACAACAACTTCTCCAAAGAACGTTTCCGCTTCAGTGTCAAAGTTTCAGATGGGAAATTTTCCAACACAGCTTTGGTGACCATTCTAGTCCGAGAAGCTCTGGACTCTGGTCTCAGCTTCACTCATAGCCTTTACTCTTCATCTATTCAAGAGAATGTATCAAATATCACCAAAGTGGCTGTGGTCAATGCTGTGGGAAACCGTCTCAATGAACCATTGAAGTACACCTTGTTAAATGCCGGCACAAACTTCAGAATCCGTCCAACTTCTGGTGTGATCCAAACCACAGGTATACCCTTTGACCGTGAAGAGCATGAAGTCTATGAACTAGTTGTCGAGGCGAGAAGGGAGCATGACCGTCTGCATGTGGCCAGAGTTATGGTTAGAGTCCAAGTTGAGGACATAAATGATAATGCCCCTGTGTTTGTTGGACTTCCTTATTATGCAGCTGTTCAAGTAGAAGCTGAGCCAGGATCGCCCATTTTCAGGGTCATGGCAGTAGACGGTGACAAAGGGATTAATGGAGATGTGTCTTACTATCTAAAGGATGACCATGGTCACTTTGAGATCAACCGGCATACAGGTGGTCTCAACCTAAAGAGGGCTTTTGAATCTGACTTGTCCAATGTGGAATATCAGATGGTGATATATGCCAGAGATGGTGGTTATCCACCTCTCTCATCTATTATAGAGTTCCCCATCACAGTTGTCAACAAAGCCATGCCTGTCTTTGATAAACCATTTTATTCTGTCTCTGTGAATGAGGATGTGGCTGTGCACACACCTATCCTTGGCATTAATGCCACTAGTCCAGAAGGTCAAAGCATCATCTACACTATAGTTGATGGAGACCCATCTCTTCAGTTTGACATTGGTTTTGATACTGGAGTCATAAGTGTCATCCACTCTTTGGACTACGAAGCAGCATCAACTTACCACCTGACCATCAGAGCCACAGACTATCTGACTGGTGCCCGTGCTGAGGTTGATGTAGATGTGGTTGTCCAAGATGTAAATGATAACCCCCCAATCTTCCAGAAAATGTACTACAGGGTAATCTTGTCTGAAACCGCCATGATTGGAACTCCAGCACTTCAAGTTATTGCCACTGACAAAGACTCAGAGAAAAACAATGCTGTTCGCTACCAGATCTTCTCAGATGTGCATAACAGCACGGACTACTTTCACATCGATAGTAGCAGTGGATTAATCCTGACAGCACGTATGCTAGACCATGAACTGGTCCAGAAGTATGACTTCATTGTCAGGGCCACCGATAATGGCTTCCCCCCATTGAGTAGTGAAGTATCAGTCACAGTTGTGGTTAATGACATGAACGACAATCCACCCGTTTTCAATCAGCTACTCTATGAGGCATACGTGAATGAGTTAGCACCTAGGGGTCACTTTGTAACTTGTGTCCAGGCCTCAGATGCTGACAGCTCGGATTTTGACAAGTTGGAATACAGCATTTTGTCAGGAAACGAAAGAATGAACTTTGTGATGGACAAAAAGACAGGAGTCATCACATTGTCCAGCCACCTTAAGCAAAGAATGGAGCCTGCCTACAGCCTCAATGTTTCAGTGTCAGATGGGGTGTTCACCAGCACTGCACAGGTTCATGTTAAGGTGTTGGGGGCCAACCTATATAGTCCAGTGTTTGGACAGAATATGTATGAGGCAGAGTTAAGAGAGAATTCTGCTGCGGGAACCAAAGTTATACAAGTAAGTACTATTGACATTTTTTTTTCCTCTTTGTATAGTGTCTCAGAAAAAACATTAATCATACAGTACTGTAATTATAAAATACTCATGTCTGCATTGACTTACTCTTTTTTTTCAGGTGAAAGCAACAGACTTAGACCCTGGAGTGTTTGGTCACATCACTTATTCCTTTGTTAATGATGTGGGCAAGGACCAATTTAGCATTGATACAAATGGTCAGATCTCCACTGTAGAAAAGCTTGATCGTGAAGACCCAGCCAATAAAGACATTGTTCTGACAGTAGCAGCCCAGGACTCAGGTGGACGTGTCTCTTACTGTACAGTACAAGTTACTCTGTTGGATGACAATGACAATGTACCTCGCTTCCGTGCCACAGAGTACCGAGCTTCAGTCAAATCCAATGTGGCTAAAGGTTTTATGGTGACACAAATTCAGGCTTATGATCCTGATGATGGCACAAATGCCAAAGTGACATATTCACTTTACAGTGAGGCACATGTCCCTGTGGTAGACATTTTGGAGATAGACCCAGACAATGGTTGGATGGTGACTAAAGGCAGCTTCAGCCACTTGAGGAACTCTGTATTATCTTTTTTTGTGAAGGCTGTCGATGGAGGTAACCCAGTCCGGCATTCTCTAGTTTCTGTCTACATCCATGTCCTTTCTCCAGATGCCTTCATTCCTTCCTTCAGCCAACATCAATACTTATTTAGCATGCCAGAGGACACCCCCATAGGTTCAGCCATAGGGACGGTGCACCTCAACACTCCAGGATATGCCTCGCTCTCTGCTACCTTTGCCCTGGTTAACGGAGAGACCGGAGAAAATAACCAAGATGGGATGTTTGTGGTAGAAAAGGATACAGGTGTGATCAAGCTTGATAAGCCCTTGGACCATGAGGTGATAAAAGGATACCACTTCAAAGTCACTGCCATTGTACAACAGGCTAAACTGGATTCTGTGACTTCTGTTGATATTGAAGTCAAAGTGTTGGATCTAAATGATAACAAACCAGCATTTGAAGCCAACTCATATGAGGCCACAGTTATGGAGGGAATGTCAATTGGAACCAGAATCATTCAAGTCCAAGCACTAGACCCAGACTCAGGGGCAAATGGCCAGGTAACATACAGTCTTGGGACATTAATCCAGTCAGAAGGGGATTCAGACATGTTAGTTGGCACCTTTGGCATTGATAGCAACACAGGCTGGATCTCCACACGCAAGGACCTGGACCATGAGACTAATCCATCCTACACATTCACAGTGATGGCCTCTGACCTTGGCGAGACCATATCTCTTTCCAGTACCACCACTGTGACCGTAGCAGTGGCAGACATCAATGACAACCCGCCCAGGTTCCTGGAGAAACACTACTTTGGTTCAGTTCAGGAGAGCGACCCGCCAGGCGAGGTGGTGGCTGTGCTGAACACCAGAGATGATGACAGCTCTGCCGTAAACCGTCAAGTCAGCTACCACATCACTGGTGAGTACCACTGTAAATGTAGTTATTGCATTGCAACCGTATCAGCAGACAAGAACGTTGCTATTGGACGATTCTCTAAATCCCTGGATCATGTCTAATTAAGTTTTTGGTTGGATTTTTATGCCATCTAATACCAATGTTCTTATAATATATATATATACAGTATATACAGTATATATATACAGTATATACAATATATATATATATATATATATATATATATGTATGTATGCATATATGGATGCACATAGTATATATATATATATATATTTATATATATGTGTGTATATATATATATATGTATAGATACAGTATATGTATGCATATACCGTAATTTCCGGACTATAAGCCGCTACTTTTTTCCCAC
>CALSCE010009408.1:1107167-1119026 GCA_943593645.1 Bovichtus variegatus | reverse complement strand
ACCCCGGATAAGCGGTTGAAAATGGATGGATGGATGGATGGATATTAGAGACCAAATTAATCAAATAAATCTCCTCTCCTCAATTGGTAATGATTTAGCTTCTGAAACAGGAACCTTAAAAACAACTGTAACACCTGAAATATATCTAGACTGCTTTTCTCCTGTCGATCTTAACCAACTAAATTCAACAATTTCGTCATCTAAAGCATCAACCTGTCTCTTAGACCCGATTCCAACTAAGTTGCTTAAAGAAGTTTTACCCTTAATTAACTCCTCGTTATTAAATATGATCAACCTGTCTCTATTATCTGGCTATGTACCAGAATCATTTAAAGTAGCTGTAATAAAACCTCTTCTTAAAAAGCCCAGTCTTGATCTAGAGGTTTTAGCCAACTATAGACCGATATCTAACCTTCCTTTTCTCTCTAAAATTCTTGAGAAAGCAGTCGCAAAACAGTTATGTGATTTTCTACATAACAATACTTTATTTGAAGTTTTTCAATCTGGATTTAGAGTTCATCATAGCACAGAGACGGCACTGGTGAAAGTTACCAATGACCTTCTACTGGCATCAGACAAAGGACTTGTCTCTGTTCTTGTCTTGTTAGACCTCAGTGCTGCTTTTGACACTGTTGACCATGATATTCTGCTGCAGAGACTGGAACATTTCATTGGCATAGCAGGAACTGCACTGAGCTGGTTTAAATCCTATTTATCTGAGTGATCTCAATTTGTACGTGTTAACGATAAATCCTCCATGCAAACCAAAGTCAGTCATGGTGTCCCGCAAGGTTCTGTACTTGGACCTATTCTATTTACCTTATATATGCTCCCGTTAGCCAATATTATAAGGAACCACTCCATAAACTTTCATTGTTATGCGGATGATACCCAATTATATCTATCAATCAAGCCAGATGAAACCAATCAATTATCTAAACTTCAAGCATGTCTTAAAGACATAAAAAATTAGATGTCCTGCAACTTTTTGATGTTGAACACCGACAAAACAGAAGTTATTGTACTTGGCCCCAAACGCCTCCGAAACGTATTGTCTAATGACATAGTAACTCTGGATGGCATTAACTTGGCCTCCAGCACCACTGTAAGGAATCTCGGCGTTATCTTTGATCAGGATATGTCTTTTAACTCCCACATAAAACAAATTTCAAGATCTGCCTTTTTTCATCTGCGTAACATTGCAAAAATAAGGCACATCCTGTCTCAAAAAGATGCAGAAAAACTAGTCCATGCATTTGTTACTTCAAGGCTGGATTACTGCAACTCCTTATTATCTGGTTGTCCCAAAAAATCCCTTAAAACTCTTCAGTTGATTCAAAATGCTGCGGCACGAGTATTGACAAGAACTAGGAAACAAGATCATATTACTCCTGTATTAGCTGCTTTGCACTGGCTCCCGGTAAAATACAGAATAGAATTCAAAATCCTTCTCCTGACCTACAAAGCGATTAATAGTCAGGCTCCAGTTTATCTTAAAGATCTCGTAGTACTTTATAAACCAACTAGAGCATTGCGCTCCCAGAGTGCAGGGTTACTTCTGGTTCCTAGGGTTTCTAAAAGTACAATGGGAGCCAGAGCCTTCAGCTATCAAGCTCCTCCACTGTGGAACCAGCTCCAAGTGTGTGTTCGGGAGGCAGACACCCTCTCCACATTTAAGAGCAGGTTAAAGACTTTCCTCTTTGATAAAGCTTATAGTTAGGGCTGGCTCAGGTTTGCCCTGGACTAGCCCCTAGTTACGCTGCTATAGGCTTAGACTGTCGGGGGACTCACTCCTCTCCTTTTCCCTATCTTTCTCGTTCTCCTCCTCTCCCTCTCTATTGATATGCATTCATGTCCCTTAAATGCATGTTACTAACTCACCATCCGGGGCATCATCCCCGGAGTTTCTGTGTCCCTTATATGGCAGGTTGCCACTATTAAAGATTACTTCTGGACCGCGAATCGTGGCACCTGTTGCCCTGGTCCTGCCTGACGCCAGGAAGCCTTGACATCCCCCTGGATCCATCTTTTTTATATACCATCGTGTCATGTTTTCTGTCGCATAGATTGTCCATGTTGTATTTTTAACTATGCTGTTTGTTCTGTACACACGTCACCTATTGCACATCTGTCCGTCCTGGGAGAGGGATCCCTCCTCAGTTGCTCTCCCTGAGGTTTCTTCCATATTTCCCCCACTAATTGTGGGGTTTCTTTTAGGGAGTTTTTCCTTGTGCGATGTGAGGGTCTAAGGACAGAGGGTGTCGTACCTTGTACAGGCTGTAAAGCCCACTGAGACAAATGTATAATTTGTGATATTGGGCTGTATAAATAAACTTGATTTGATTTTGATTTGATTTGATTTATCAGAGAGGAAAGTCTTTAGCCTGCTCTTAAATGTGGAGAGGGTGTCTGCCTCCCGAACACAAACTGGGAGCTGGTTCCACAGTAGAGGAGCTTGATAGCTGAAGGCTCTGGATCCCATTGTACTTTTAGAGACTCTAGGAACCACAAGTACCCCTGCACTCTGGGAGCGCAATGCTCTAGTTGGGTTATAAGCTAATTGATTGGTTTCATCTGGCTTGATTGATAGATATAATTGGGTATCATCCGCATAACAATGAAAGTTTATGGAGTGGTTCCTTATAATATTGCCTAAAGGAAGCATATATAAGGTGAATAGAATAGGTCCAAATACAGAACCTTGCGGGACTCCATTGCACTTTTGCAGTGGTGGTGTTAATTTTTATTAGGTTTTTATGTACAACTCCTCTTCTGTTTACTATTGATTTGATTGATTTCAGTGGTCGTAGGGCAGACACAGTCACTATGGGGATTTGAGTGGGTGACTGCCCGGATGGAAGCACAGAGAAGTGTGTAAGACTGCAACTCATTGATTAGGTCCACTAATAAACTTTGTAATATTACTAGATATGAGATCCACTCCTTCCCTAGGATGAATGCCGTCACTCCTAATCAGACCAGGAGTTCCCCAGAAAGCCAATTATCTACGAAGCCCACATCAATATCTTCCACTTCCACTTCTTTCAGACAGCCAAACATAAAGAATAAGGTCCCACGTAGTCAAGAGATTATTGAGGAAGAGTTGTGATGAGCCGCTGATGGCTGAAATCAGCACACTGTTGTCAGCAGCATGTGTGTGTTTATTGCAAGGCTACAGAGCAAGCAGGCCTCACTGAACACTGCTGTGAGACGTCCCACACGCCACATGTTCCTCATTAACATCATAATGAGCAAAGCATCCTGGGAATTGTCACAGCCGCACTGTTGTCATTTACACAGCACTGTGGAAAGGTTAGAGTGTGTCTCTGGTGTATTGTGTTCACACAATGAAATAATTATGTGTGTGTGTTTGTGTGTGTGTGTGTGTGTGTATATATCTTCATTATGCTGTAAGGATGTACTCATGTGATTTCCCAAAGGTGTGCGACTGTTTGGCCAAGCAGTGCTGTATCAGTGCATTGGCTGCTGTGCATTCTTAATGACGTGTTTCTCCTTGTCCCCCTCCTCCCTGTCTGTCTGCCAGGGTTCTCATGTAGCTGCAACCCCCAGTACACCGGAGGGCGCTGTGAGATGGAGATAACGGCATGTGTTCCCAACCCGTGTCAGAACGGTGGTGCATGTAAGCCCATCGGCAACGCCTTCCTCTGCAGCTGCAGGAGAGGCTTCAAGGGTCTGACGTGAGTTCCAGCCCAAACACACAAACATCTATTTTGTCACGAGCCTCTAGCCGTCACTCCATGCAAATAGCTTTGGTTGTATTTGTCAAGGTTTGGAGATTGCCTACACCCTAATACAACGGAGGCAAATGGAATTGAACTACTTTCTGCAGAAGAAATAATTCTTTTAAAACTGCTGACAGTGTGTTTTGTGGATTATCCAAAGTAATACAATGAAACACATACAAAATAAATACAATTCTAGGCAGGTCTTGAATCTTCAGTGTGTTTACACTGGAAAAGTGATGTAAGTATGCCAACTGGGCCGGAATGCATGCAATGCAAGGAAGAGGAGGAGTACAGTTCACACACAATACATTGCTGATGGAGGTGAGACAGAGGATCTTGGAAAACAAACAAAAAGTGTATACCTCTGGAGAAACATAAATATAAATTTACATCATTTTTGTAATCTTATGTATTTAATAATGAGAAACATTCAAAACCAAGACGAATGCATCATTACACATTTCCCCCAAATAATTTTTTTTTAATGACTACTCGAGAACTCAAGATACCTTTGGATTATTTTAAGTTTTTTTTTCAGTCAATATGTTATAGCAAACATATTGGACACTTTCAAAGAAAAGAACAACTTAAAAATAAAAAACTATTGTATGGACTACAGTTGCTGTTTCTGACCACAAGGAGGCAGTACTACATTACAGTTCGACATATTTCCCTGCGCTTCACAGCTTCTTCAAAGACAATCTTTCATGTTGTTTGTGCCATTAAAATCCCTTCACTGTCAAATGAAAGGCAGTGTGGTTCTTTATGAATCAGATCTGAAGGAGTGAATCACAATTCTCTTTTTTTCCATCTGGAGAACTCAGGGTGTGTGGGGGGAGACTCAGCTCTGAAAGCGTCCCCCCATCACAAAGTTCATCATGTCTCTGGTCTTCCACCTACTATACAGTTTAAAACAGACTCACATTGTGTAGCTCTCCTAAGACAATCATACCAACAGTATCTGTTCACCCTTCAGTTCAGTTAAGTTTGAACTTTGTTCAACTTTTCAACTCCCAATTCAGTTATTACAGCTTTGTGTTGTTGGTGGACTCTCTGACCATCCGTGATCAAAGATCTCTGGGGGAGATGTTTTGATTTTGGTCTCTGTACCAGCACAACGGTACTAAACCTGACAACTTCACTGGGACAACAAGACTCCGGGGAAGCTGCACACACTCATTGTATCTAACTGTTCACCAAGAAATACTTTCAGTTTGTAATCCCCCCAATTGATGTTTTTACATGTCTGTTTATGTACAGATTAAACAAATAGGAAACTACATGCTCATTCGTGAGTTTTAGAAGTGTTGGTAGGTGTATTTTAACCACCACCTGACTCCAGCTTTGTGCTTGCATGGATGTAATATTTTTGCAAAGTTATTGAACTATTCTTTTAAGTAAATGCACTCAGAGAGCAACCAAGCAGCGACCTCCCGGACTGAGCAGTGAAGCCCATGCGGAAGTGCCAAAGACTGCAGTTCATCTAATGGCTACTTGAGGCTCCAAAAGAGAGCATTCCCTATGGACCCCCATGTTAAAATGGCCAACTTTACAGCAGAAATAAAAATGTCAACATCCTGGTACACAATATGGTTTGGTCACCCGGGCCCGCCTCAATTTCAACAATGATTCCCGCTTTTGGTTTAGCCGGGAGTTAGATGGTGCTGCCTACTTTGAGCTTCAGGACAGCTCTTCAGAAACCTGTGGGGGACAACACACACTATGAGACTACCCAGTACTCATGTGGTACAATAGTTCTGCCAGACTCCAGGTTTTGTGTGTGTCTGTTAGTGGTCATTTGATTAAACACAACTTTATTTTGGAATGTGCTTCACATGAGCACAACATAAAGTAAGATAATGGAAGTCCTGGCCACAACATTGGCTATTAGTCCCAGACCTGCTTTAGTTAACTGTTCTTCATTGGTAAGGGGCAATATTTGGAGTTGCTCTCCACACGGACTCTTTACCTGCTGGAACATGATTGGTCAATACGGACAACAACCGGAAATGAAAATCTTGTCTCACAGATTCTTGATTCATATACAGAAATCTGTTTATAGAGATTACCCAGTTGGTAATCCTCGCACAGGCCAGTCAAACCTTTTAAAAATCCTGTTTTCACCTTTCGGTAGCTTTACGGTTGAAAAAAAAAGATTCTATCCCACAATGTCTGATGGTACACTATATGTTGTTAATCATCGTCTTCCAGATCTCATTGTCTTGTTGTTTTTTATAGTTTGTTGTCCTTTCTATCAAATAGAAACACTGTAGATATGCTATGCTTTTCTCCTCTTGCCTCCATCCCTCCATCCTGCAGTTGTGAGGAAGATGTGAACGAATGTGACCGCAGCAATCCAGAGGGCGAGTGTGAGAACGGCGGCGTCTGCGTCAACACTTATGGTTCCTTCTACTGTAACTGTACAGCGGGCTTCGTGGGCCAGCGCTGCGGACTGCGGCCCGTTGTCGTCCCCGACATGCAGGCGGGTCACACCGTGGTCGGTAAAGAGGAGCTGATCGGAATCGCTGTGGTGCTTTTTGTCATCATCACCCTCATCATCCTCTTCATCGCTTTCCGCAAGAAGGTTTTCCAGAAGAACTATTCGCGGAACAACCTGTCTCTGGTCCAGGACCCGGCCACTGCAGCACTCCTGAACAAGGCCAACGGCGTTCAGTTTAAAAGCCTACACTGCACACCAGGAGACCCTCTCAACCTGTACTCAGAGCCCACCGTGGTGGGAGGGGGTGGAATGATGGGACCTCCGCAGGTCCCTGTGAGGCCCATGGCCTACACGCCCTGTTTCCAAGGAGACCCACGGTCTACGCTGGAAAAGATGGTGGACGGGCGCGGTGTGGAGCATACAGAGATGAGCACCTTTCACCCGGAGTCTCCAAGGATCCTGTCAGGAACCACCAGGAGGGGGGTGGTGGTGTGCAGCGTGGCCCCCAACCTGCCGCCAGTGTCCCCCTGTCGCTCAGACTGTGACTCCATACGCAAGAGCCCATGGGACAGTGATGAGGGTGAGTGTGTGTGTGTGTGTGTGTGTGTGTGTGTGTGTGTGTGTGTGTGTGTTTTTACTTCCTGCCAAAGTCAGAACATACCATTAGACTAGTTGGGGTTAATGACGTAATGTTGTGTGCCGATTGAGTGTGTTTGTGTGAGTAGCCTAGAGGTGGTGAACCTTTTGGAGGTCATTTTGTGCCAATATCAAACTGCAAACACATGTATTCTATAATCCGTACCAGTATTATGATCTCAAAATGCCGTTGAGTTACTGTTGTTACTGTAGCAGTTGGAACTGAAGTGGCAATTCGGGGGAGGAGTGTTAGCAGAGGTCCAGCAGCTCTGCTTTGGTTTTTGGATGGATACAAAACATTGAATTCATTACTTTGAACCTAAGCATTGTTATCTCATTCATTCATTCTATATGTCGTTGGACCCTTAAGGCTCAAACGCACTGAAAGCGATATTTGAAATATCAAATATATATGCTCATATGGCGCACTGCAGGCAATAGATTTGAAATGCAAACACCACAGACCTAGCAGTATTTTAGGAAAACGACGCTGTTTAGGCAAAGGCTTTGTATATTACAGATGCCCCTAAACACCTTATCTTTTAAATTATTGATATATATATTGAAATGTCAACCAAATAATGTGAAATTGGCGTCCTACGATCTGCTAGATAGAACACAGACTGTCCTGCAGAGCACACAAACCAACGTTTATTTTGTTCTGCCATCAAGTTACAAACGGAATTTACGGATTAATTTAGTGTTGGCAGCTGATGTGACCGACCGCTGCCGACTTTTGTCATTTCAACCAGTGAAAGCGACAGTAGTATTATTATTATTGTTCATACTTTATTTCTTCAATAAAATACTGTCCTCTGGTGAAAGAAAATTCAAACAGGTACTGCAGCTGCAGAAAAACCTACTTTTGACTCTCCAAAATCGAAACGAGATTGGAGTAGTGGCGTCAAAGCAGTTTGACGCACCTAATAACCCTTTTGGTGTGTGTTCAGTTCAAAACGCACACATCAGATGCTTTAAGTGCGTTTGGGCCTTTAAACACTCTGCGGACATTAATGCTGGCTAGCTTTGTTTATTAGTTGCTAAAATACCTGTGTACACTGCAGTCTCAGTCTCAGCTGTATGAGCTGCTTGTATTTATTGCAGTTTTGCACACAGATATACCGGTACTGCAGATTGTTGTGTCGGCTTTCCTTTTAACAAAAGTTCAAATGTAAATATTTTAATCATGGAAGTTTTTAGGCCCCGATCTGAGTCCTTTAACAACAGGTATCTGCTGATCTGATACTTACAGTATATACGTGGAAAGATAGAATTTAGTTCATTCCTAAAACATTTATTGTGCCAAAGATGCTCAATATACATAGAAAAACAATGATATGCATAGCAGAAGAAGATATGCAATGTTGATTAAATATGTCTCTAGCACATTGAAATCACTGCTTTGACATGCTAAAACGATGAAGTTAATCATGATTTATGAGTATTTAGATGAGACCTTCTGATTTTAGATTATTTTGTTCTGATTAAACATCATTGTTTAACGTTCTGTTCTGTTTATACATGCGTAAAAATGATTCATTGAAAAGCACTAAATACTCCTTCCTGTGCACACATTTTACCACCTTAGACCTACTGGGGTTTGATGCGTTTGCATGCTAAATGATTACCATTGTTATACATGGAAAAAAAACATTTTCTCGACTCGTCTTTGTAATGTTGCGAGTGTATTGCTCTTCAGCTGGTCAGATAATAACAGATTGACTGTATAGTCAAATGTGTCTGTCCTTGTATGCTTCAAATGTCCTTGTCTTAGGTCACCTGTTTCAATAGCAGGGAGGCACATCACATATTAGATATTCACCGTAGTCTAATATGTCCCAATACCTTTACAAGCTGCTAATTAGACCTGTTGTAGAGAAAAAGAGGCCTGCAAGACTCCACCATCATCTAATTATCACATCTAAAATAACAGATTTAACAGATTTCATCCGTGTGCTTACATGCACAATAATGTCTAAAGGGTTTGAAAAAATGGCTTTTAACCTGTCTGCATCATGCTGTGTACGGCAGACCATTAACAACATCCATCAAACTGTTAGCAAAAGACCTCTTTGCTGAAAAGTCAGATATAATAGGTAAGAATCCAATACGTACTGAAGCAACATCTGAGCTCCTTAAAATGGAATTTTTCTACTTTTGTGTCTGATTTGGCCCTCCTAACCCCTGACCTCTCCCTGCAGGGAAGATGGTGGACATGGCAGAAGAAGTGACGTGTTTCTCAGGGAGCAACAAAGGCAGTAACTCCGAGGTCCAGTCCCTGAGCTCCTTCCAGTCTGACTCCTGTGATGATAATGGTAAGACACATCCCTTGCGCCCACAGAAAGAGCGGTTCAGGATTATCAAAATACTCCCGCTCCTTATGTTTCAAACATTTAAAATGTGGTTAATTTTAAATGCTTTGGTTGCTTGTTTCTTATTATGTTTTTCACTGGGTGTCTCTTTAATCTGTTTGAAAATGTTACTCATCAACATCCTTGCAAAAACCAGAGCCATCCTTTAGACTTCGCTGTGATATATTTGTGAGAAAACTATGAATTGTTTTTTGGACTAATTCAGATGACTGAGAATCTGCATTAGTTCATTCCTGTCATAACAATGCATAGACAAGATCTGAAGGAAAAGGAAGGGAGGGACAGAAGGCATGAAGATAAGAAAAGGGAGAGAACTATACTGTTCTTTTCCACGTTGGGAACTTAACAACCAATAACATGAACCTGTAAGAACGCGTCAGACCTACTTTCCTGTCCTGTTCCTGTTTTTTCTACTGTGTTTTACAAACCAAAATGTCTCGGATAGACGTCATTGAAAAGGCATCAATATACGGTGACATTTTCTAACGTCCCCATGGTCATTCGTCAGGTAAGGTAAAAGATTTAGCCCCCCCCCCCGCCCCAGTCGGGGCAATTCTAGCCAAGGACCTTTGTTGTGGTTCGACCACTCGTATCTCTCCTATCTGTCAATTATCAAAGTAACTTTCTCAAGAAGTCATACAAATTGTTTTTATTGTTATTGCCACTAGTGGTAATGCTCGAAGATTAGCAAAATCGACAATATGTGCAACCTTTACATATTGTGAGATAAAATGAATATTGCAGCTTCTAGAGGTTTCAGACATTTAGTCACGTATGTATTGCATGTATTATACATGTTCTAATCGCTGCAAAATAATGCAGGAATGCATTCCAAATGTTTCACAAAATGCTTTCTCACATCTGCACAGGATTTTACAAAAGGGTCATTTAAAGCATTCTTGAAGAAGCTACGGGCGTGTGTGCTGTCGGTGGTCGTGCCTTTTGTGCTGGAGCTGTGCTTTTGGTTTCGTGTTTCATTTTCATTGCATCATCCTGATTTTATTTGCAATCCATGAGATTCATTGATTTAATTTTCAGAATGATCATAATTCAAAGATGTCAGTTTTGTTGCACTGAATGATTAAATGATTCATTGATTTAATCATCAATGATTAATATGTGAATTTTGCCTCAGCCATATTAATATTGTTGCCATTTTCATTCCTGTGCTTGTTTAAGGCTAACTGGTGTCACCAGATGAGAAAGTGTGACGCTAAAATGACAAAAGAGTGTAGTGTTGTTGTTTTTGTTGTTTTTGTTGCTTTTATATTGTTTTGTTCTCACATGGCTTTCTTTGCATCTGTGAAGTTAATTGTCTTTTTTTTTGGCAGTGGTTTCTTTGCTGATTTAATTTATTTTCCGTATATATGAACAGTTTTGTATGCAAATTGCCCCCAAACATCCAAATCATCAAGAAGTCTTGGCTGTGCCAGAGGCAGATCAGGTAGCCCTCTCTGCACAAAGGACTGGCAGTAGTGGGCAGCCATAAGCAATGCCACAGGTGTGAGGGGACACCCCTGACTTACACCTCGACGAGCATTTTTCACTTTGGATGACTGTATTTCAAAACTTATTTCCTCCTTTTTTCCCTCCACAAGCCTCCATAGTGACCGTCATTCGACTGGTCAATGATGCAGTCGACACAATCGAAAGTGAAGGTACCATGTCTCATCCCCTTTGTGTCTCCTCTCACTCTTCTCTTATCCCAGTCTGGTGCTTGCAGTATCTCTTCTGAAAGAGGTTGTTGAGTTATATACCCAAGCTAAATGCTCTCCCTGTTTGTCACATACTGTATCTTTCAGTCAGTGGACCCTCCTGGGCACTGTACGTAGATAAGCTCCCAACATTATTATTTATTCTCTCCTTTATCACACATTCTCAAAGTCAGCGGTTAGATTCTGTAACTTCCAGTTCAGCTTTTCTTCCATTAGCTCTCCTTAAATGTTTCCATAGAGCAGTGGTGGCTAACCACAGTCCACTGATAGACAACGATCCACAGGTTCTGATTCCGACTGATCACCTCAGTAGGCGCTTCACTGATCAGCTCCTCCCTTTAACTCCACTCCCTCAAGTATTCTTAATCATCGAGTGGAGTCTTTGTTTGGAGTGAAAAAATCTGTATTACCTGAGTTGAAAATGTTGAGTTTGACAGAAAATGTCATGCTTATCCACTGCTTTATGGATTGACTTCATACACACACAGTATCTTCAACAACTGCAACTTGTATTGAATTCATGAGAGTTGTAGTTATTAAATGGTAGAAAATGATCATCAACAGAGAAGAGGAAGGAAGTGTTCGCAGGGAAATGTGAGCTTGAACAAAGTCAGGACCCTGTTACTCAGGACTGCACTTTTTAGAAAACTTGATTTAAATATCAAAAACACTCCCACAGAACTCACATTAGATTCCCACTGAACCTCCAGCCTAAATCATCTTCCTCCCTGTAAGATTACATTTAGAAGAGCACACACACTCACTACCCAATGCTAAAGGCTTCTGTGTTGTTCTTTTGTCTGACAGTGTCAGTTATGGACCATGGTCAAACCTACAACAGAGGTGACTACCAGACCCCCTTCCTTTACCCCACCCCTACCTGTTCATCCATCCATCCATCCAATCTATCTATCTATCTATCTATCTATCTATCTATCTATCTATCTATC
>CALSCE010009408.1:1096433-1107157 GCA_943593645.1 Bovichtus variegatus | reverse complement strand
TCTATCTATCTATCTATCTATCTATCTATCTATCTATCTATCTATCTCTCTCTCTCTCTCTCTCTCTCTCTCTGTCTGCAGCGAGTAGACAAAATAACAATCACCAAATTAAAATAACTTCAATAGATAAAGTTGAACTGTAGACTGTATTAAATGTAAGTGCTTATTTGCAAACCTGCTTTAATGTCCCCACTAAAAAACACCCACTGCCTCCATGCACACACACACACTCACACACACACACACACACACACGCACACACACACACATACATATATACTCCTACCTGTCGCAATTCTAAAAGTAGACCAAAATAATAAAAATAGATCAGCTATGTGAAGCCATGCCTGAGCTCCAAGTAAGAGAACAATCTTGCTTCCCATTGACTAACTCGATAGAGTGTCTGTTGCTGTCTCTGCTAGCTGCAGTGCAACTAGAGCATGATGCAGCGTTACCAAGCAGAAAGTAACGTTACCATATTAACAGTTAACTCCCAGGCTACATTAGTTCACCAACTAGACCTGGGAGTAAGTCACCAAGCTTCCAGCATTTGTTTTTTGTTCCCCATTTTGTTTGTTCTTGTGCACATGAGGACGCACACAAAGGCACATGCGGGTGGTGCGATGCACATTCTTGTCAATGGTTTAACACTATTCCATTTTAAAGAAATGCAAATGTTTCATAAGTAAGGAAAACCATTCAACACATAAGCTCGACCTCAAGGATACACACAATGTGTTTAGTTTGTTTGGAAGAAAACTCCACGGCCCGTTTATAGCTGAAGCTACCACTCCTCTCACCCTCCTGCAGGGAAGCCGATCGCTAGTTAATCAAATCAGCTGCACCTACACCTGCTTCTGAACCAGAAGCCGACATCCGACCTCCGCCTTGCCGCACCACCAGTAGAATCCAAACACTGTCTTCAAGCAGAAGGTCATGAGGGTAAATTTGTCAACCATCTGTCAGGCTCATAGTCTACTACTGACCCCAGACAGTCTACTTGAAAATCAAATCTTGAATCGACGCTTTTCATCTCTAAACTATTCTATCCTGACTCAAATTATTTTGTCTACCCACTGTATCTTTCCACCTCTGAGTATCCTCAGCTGTACTTTCATATTTCATATTGGTAAATTCCTCTGCTCATCCCCTTCCCGAGTTGGAGGTTTGTGTGCTTATGTGTGATTTGATGTGACTTCCGACCGCTCCCACAGCTTGTTTGCCACTCATTGCGCTGTGCTGAATTAGCAGCCCAGGGCAGACCCCCCTCTCCGACAACTTTTTGCCTGCCATTCTCACCTCACTGCATCCCACCATGTCACTTAGTGTGGATCTTTATCTCCAGCCCAGTGATGGTACTGTACCAGTTGTTGCGTGATGACGTTTTCACAGCCTCAGTCTTCCCATGGTTTGTGTTCTGCTTTGATGCATGGATGTGTTTTTGTTTGATGTGTCATTGCTTCACTCACCATTTTTGCTTTTCAATGAACTTTGTCTGAGTTAAATTAATCTGCAGAGTTTTTGGTAGATTTTCCTTTTGTTCAGCCAAACGTCTGTGATGAGATACATCTTTCATGCTATGTCAGTAGGTTGTTGGCTCCGGTGCTCAACACTAACACCTTGTAGCATAAGTCCCATGTCAGATCCCCACCCCTTCAGTTCTTAATAGGTCTACAAGTCTCTCCCATTCCAAGGGCTCTGCCGAATGTGGTCAATAATGCAGCCGGGTTTTGCTTGAATTTGGAGGAGACAATCAATGTATTGTAATGTAAGACAGTAAGATCCCACAATAAATTCATTGCCTGTCACTTCTTTATGCTGCATTGTGCCAGTCTTCATCAACTAGAAAAGTCAGAAAATCAATGTGTCACTTCATTTTAGTTTTTTGCGTTTTGGTGGTCATTTAATGCTTCACAAAAGTGAGACCAATTAGATGTAAATAACATAATCCAAGCATAACTGGCTTTTGTTAGTAGTACTGGACATGTTCATCACAAACTAATAGTTGGCTGCTGGAATCTCTTATACATGTATAAAATAGTAGTTATTCGGGTCATTTGAGTGCAGCTTCCAGTTGACACGACATCATCTGTACTAACCCTTAGTTGGTTAGCCCAACTTCCAAAACAAGCCATATGAGCACTTTCTGATCGAGGGCCCCTATCGGCAGAATGTCATGCTCAATAAGTCCTCATTGCTTTCATCATTGCCTTCAAATACAACCAGTTAGAGCCAAGGAAAATTCATATGACTGTTTTCTTATCTACCACCTGTAGTTGGGTGAAGTTGATCAGGCAACGAAAATTACGTGGATAAAGTTAGGGTAAAATTGTGGTCTGCAGTTACCTTTGTCATAGTCAGACGCCCAACTATCCACCTCAACCACCTCAATCACCTCAATCACCCAGCTCTGAGGTTCTCTGGCACAATAACAATGTCACACTTCTTCCTTTGCAAGTACACAATAGGCCACTTCTCAGGCATAGGTTGACAACCAACCTCGTCAATATTAGTTGTCTTGCTCTGGTGGCTGAAATGCAACACAGCTAGTAAGATGGTAAATTATAGAATAAATCTTTGTATTTATACTGCATATGTAAGTATTTGCATGGAGTGATGCAGTAACAGGGTGTATCAGAGCCAACAACCCACTGAACGATGCATGTTTTTGCATCACTTTGCTACATTGACCAATAGGAAAATCTGCCATGTACTTTGATGTATCCTTCTAACATCCAGAATCCAATGTTGCTGTGTTTTTTGAGCCCGTCAACATGGCTTGAGTGCTGCAAATCTTCATGAAGCTCAGCATGCTGTGACACCTGTGACCCCTACACTCCAAGGCTCCTGTTATGCATGTCACATTCCCTTAAAGACCTAACATGTTTCCTGTACAGGTTGTGCCTTGTCATGTACCTGACCTTTAACACCTTTATGCATTTTTGAAGTTACTGAGTATAATGTGCTTGGTGCCTACTGAGGCATGCTGCAAAGCTCTTCATTGTGGAGTCTAGTTTGTTGTTGTCATGTTTCACAGTCCAGATTGTTACTAACCATCTCCCCTTCTAATGTCCAGCATATCATTGGGACACATCAGACTGGATGCCGAGCACCAGGCTGTCGGACATTGAAGAGGTGCCGGGCTATGAGGCGGCTCCTAGCAGCGATGTAGCAGGCTCAGTCCTCCGCCTTAGAGGAAGCACCCGGGAACTTGAGTCAGACTACTACCTGGGGGGCTATGACATTGACAGCGACTACCCCCCTCCCCACGAAGAAGAGTTCTTAACTCAAGACCAGCTGCCACCTCCGCTGCCCACAGGTGAGGACTATCCTGAGCCCTACGCGCCGCTGCCCACCAACCCGCCAGTCTCCAAGGAGAGCACCCTGAGCTCTGGCAGTACTGGACAACAGCATGCCAGGCCACACTTCCACCCCAGCCAATACCTTCCTCCCCACCAGCTTCCCCTTGGGGAGGCCCCCCATGGGGACTTCAGCACTTCAATGAGTGGGGTAACCCCAGGAAATGGGGACACTGATGACTCTGTGTCGCTAAATATGCGACTGTCTGTTGGTGCATCATCAGCCTCGGACATGTCGGCCCCCTGCGGGTTGGATGACTCTGAACAGGGCAGCGACTTTGACAGTATGGACGAGCTTCGTCGAGGAGTGACCATCATCACTGACTCACAGCAACAGACTGAGGTGTGATCGATTTACCAGTACAGGAATGATATGAGATGTATAATGGACCAGAAGGAGCATAACATTGGAGCAAATGGAAGGAGATGCACAAGCGGAGGTTATCACAGGAAGAAATGCTTTGTCAGCAATGCTAGCGACAACCATAGACTATAACAATGACCTTAAAACCATACATTTAAAACCACATTTCACCTGTTTTAAGCACTATCCTCTGGGAGTGTTAAGTTTTATCATGAAAAACAAACTCGGTGTGTTGTTGAACCAGTCCCCGCTGTGCAGAACACTGTTCCTGTTCCAATAGGGAGTCATTTGTGATGTGAAAAGAATGGGGAAGAGAATGTGAACGAGAAGGACTAATGCAAAAGAGATTGAAATGTACAGATACGGTACAGAAGATAAGATAAAGAGAAGGGACAATCATGTAAGTGAAAGGGTTGTTTGGTTCCCTGCTCCTTCACAGAAGCCCATCGGACCACTACTTTCTAAAAAAAAAATGAAGAAAAAAATACGCAAATCCCCGTTATCCTTTTTTCCTCCTGGGATTTGTAAACTTTGTAGTGCTCCAAGCTTGTACAGACTTTGTAAAATAGTATGACCTTACTGGTGAATAAGTATGAAACAATGTATTGGCCACATTTCAAAAAGCCATTTATTTGTTATAATGTGGAATGTGCTTGCTCCTTTCCCAAGAAACCCCCCCCCCCACACCCCCCCCCCCCCCCCCCCCCCCAAGCCATGACATTTCAGCCATCGTATCTCATTAGGTCTGTTTAATGTATCAATGACCTTCCCGCTTCATTTCTTCTCGTGCGGGAGCCAAGAGCTGCTGTAGTTGCTAATGTGATAATCTTTATTTCGTTTTTAAAGACTATTATCCGAGGATAAATATTTAACTCTGATATTACCCCCTAATTGTTTTAAGGTCATCAGCACTTGCCAACTCTATTCCAGACTAAACTGGAGAGGGATACATTTTAATTTAAAGTTTGATATGAAGATTAACTTATTGTTGTCTTATCTGATAAATAAATGTTATCAGCTGCTGCTGCTTATATATATATATATATATATATATATTGACCATTAAGAGCAAATGTTAGACTTGGACATTAGGAAAAGTTCTGCTGGAGAACTAATCCCCCCTTAATTAACATGAAATTTTAGTGAAATCAACAATACACAAAACTCAGCATATAAGGAGGAGATTTGGGGGGTGGATGGAGTTGCAGCAGCAGCAGTGTTGGCATGAGGCTATCGGCACAGTAATAGTGAATGTGACGCTATAATAGCCACACCTGTACACCTGTATGGTTGGATGTTACTAGAAAGATGGTTATTGTAAAGCATGAATGAAGCAGCTGATGCCAAACAAAGAAAGCGTGACTTCAGTGCATGGCCTGAATTAACGCTATGCTCCATCTTGTGGACTTTTAATTGTAATGGAGCCTTTTTTATTGTCATATTTTAAGTAAGGAATCTGAATATCTCACCCACAACTGGATAAAATGCCATAATTAAAATGTGATCATGAGAAAATGTATCTTCAGATAGCAAGATACTTAAGTAGTAATGTCAACGTAGAAATCTTAAAAATGTATATTAGCAACCACAGCCACTTTTACCATCAGTCATTTGGTCTGCCACTGTAGAGTTAAACATCTTTGGCAAAAATAATCGACAACCACCAGCCGTCCTCATTTTATCTGTTTTCCCTCCATTTCTTTGATCTGTTTAATTTCATACCATTATTCCAAAAAGCTATGCGGAGCAGACGCGTTTTTAGCGACACTGCATTCCAGTGTTTTCTGTTCCTTTGTAGCATCTTCACCATGTCCCCAGACAGAAGTCAAACCCTTATCCAGGTCACTAATGGCTTTGTCTCCATCTGGCCTCCAGGACAGACAGCACATCCGACTGCTTCAGATCGTCACTGTATTGTACTATAATCTGCCTGATCTACTCGGGCATGCAGCTCCTTTTTTCTTTGTAACAGATGTA
The DNA here is from genome assembly GCA_943593645.1 of Bovichtus variegatus. Lineage (NCBI taxonomy): Eukaryota > Metazoa > Chordata > Actinopteri > Perciformes > Bovichtidae > Bovichtus > Bovichtus variegatus. The sequence continues at coordinate 1,101,457 of CALSCE010009408.1, read as the reverse complement.
TGTGTTTAAATCTCTGTACAGTGTAAATAGCTAGGTTGTTAAAATGCAGATTTTGTAGATATGCAATCCTAAACTTCCTTTGAGTTTTTTTTTGTTGGACTGTTTGATGTGAATGTGGACACAAAGACTGTGGAATATCAATTATTTTCACATCATTCCTCCTCTTTCACTGACTGACTGAATGCCATTTCAATATTATAGATGAGTTTTGCGCAGTATTAAATCCAGAAATTAGATTTTTTTTGTTTTTTGTTTGTTTGTTTGTATTATGGTAATGAGGGAACCTTTTTTGTACATTTCTTTCACCTGGAATGTTTTGATGAATTTCTAATGTTCAGAGACATTACGCAGTGTCAACAATATGTCCCCTATCTGCAGACATTGAGTGTACAAAGTGAGTGCTTTTTTTTACTTTTTTTTTCAGTGCAGACAATAAAAAGGTTATTGCGCACCATGTCACCTGTCCTCAATGAATCCTTCCGAACAGATCATCACATATGTTTACTGCTTGTCACGTTAAACACCGTTTTGATAATACTTTGCATTGCACAGACTTACACATCTGACATGCTGTTGTATTTAATATTAATCACAAAGCTGTTCCAAACAGCATAATTTTTCCTGTTTGCCCTTTGCCAAACACCAGAAATAAATGTTTTCTTGTCCCCTCTTGAGTAATATCAAGCTGTAGAGCTGTGGTTCCCGACCTTTTTCCTGACCCCTTTTCAATCATCGAGTAAATTGATGACCCCTGACAAACGTTAAGTGACATATTTTCTGGATATTTTATATTATATTCAATGCATAACAATAACAGTGCAGAACAAGTGATACACTGTACAAATAACCCAAATAGTGAACACAATAACTGCAGGAAGTTTGTGTAAAATTAGTAATTTGGATGAATTTTGAGCAGATTATTTCCTGTGATTATTGCATCAGAGATCAGTTTTCCTCTTATTTTAGGGACTTTAAATACAGTTTTCTGTCTACATTATGTTTTCTTTTCTTTTAACAATCATAGTAAGTGTACAGGTAGCCGATATAACCTGCTGGGCATTACTTCCTGCCTCACCTCCCCCTGTGCCCACGGGGCCAGCTGCAGGGTTGTCAGCCAGGAACCAGCACACCTCAACGCTTCGCTCCTTTAATCCTGGAGCGTCGCCTGGTGGCGGAGCAGTGACGGGGACATCTCCCTGCCACCCCCTGTCTCTGGTGTCTGGGTTAGGTGTTCTTTCCCCAACATTTGTCCTTCCTCCTGGGCCACAGCCTTCCCCGCCTCCTCTGCCAGTTCTTTCATTGCCTTCTTTTGTTTTCCTCCTGTGACTCCTGCATCCCTCAGCAGCCGAAAGGTTGACAGCCCCACAAAGGCACGGCATCCAACCTCAACTGGGTATATGGTGGTCATCCAGCCAGCCTCCCTGCACTCATCAGCCAGCTCTGAGTACTTGGTCTTCATTCAAAGGTGGCCTCAATCCCATCCTCCGATGGAACAGTGAGTTTGATGAGGTGTACTGCTTTTGCCGTAGTGGACCACACCACTGTCAGGACAGAGAGACGTGGTGGTAATCGCCATGGGGAACTGAAGCTGCCTGAGATTGACTCATGTTACTCTCTTGGTCAGAGGAGAATATACTTGGTATTTTCCTCGGCCTGGTACTTGTTTCTCCTCCGCCTGCCCTGACAAAGGGGATGTGGTGTTTCACTGGTGGTGAACATCCCCGGCTTTCCTGTCTGCGCTCCTCCAGAACATCGGCCAGCTTTCTCAGAACCTGGTCATGGCACCACCTGTAGAGCCCTTGAGTAAGCGCAGTCTTGTAGCCTGACAGGATGTGCTGGAGGCTTGCATTGGGAGCGTTGCTTAGCAAGCAGCACTCCTTGTTCCCAAACCACTGGTGGAGGTTGACCTGATAAGGAAGCTGAGTCTTGCCTGTGGGATCTACCACAATTCTGGCCAACTGATTTTGCGGACGACAGCCCCGTTCCAGGTTGTCCAGCCTCCTTGTCGGCCCTGCGACACAGCCTTGATCTAGTAGCGCTCTTCCTCTGTCCTTATCACCTCTGCTACCACTATCTCCTTTCTTTCTTTCCGGTTGGCCTTGGACAAGAAGAAAACTCATACATGCATAATTAGGCTTCTATTTTGACTAATTCAGTGTTTTCTTCTCCAGATTGCTTGGCCATTGTTCTATTTTTTTTTTAACACATTTCTAATGTAGGCCAAGACTGTTTAGCAGAGAGGGAAGACTCTATGACTATAGCAGCTTGTGTTTAGGTCTTCACTGTGCCCTTATCCTGTGAGATGAAAAAAAAACAAAAAAACTTCATAACCTAAATAATAATCCAAACTTTAAAAACAACAATTTAATTTAGTTTTCTCCACAGAAATGAATGAAATCTAGAAAAAAAAACCCACCCTAAAATCAAGAAGTCCTCGCAAACCCCGTGAAGCTTTGGTGTACCCCAGCTTTGGAACCACTGACATAGAGGATGAGTTTAGAATTGTACAGAATTGTGGTTATTGTGTAATGAATTGCTGGAGAATTACAATAATAGTCAAAGTGTGAAGCTCTGGCAGTCTATTTAATTATGCTTTAGTCTCACAAATGGTTGTTCAGTTTATAATATAGCCATGTCACAGGTTAAATATGTGTGAACGAAAGAGCCAATCAGATTTGCCTCCCGGTCCGACATCCGACAGTGCTTTGTTAAACATAGCCCAACCTCCAGCTGGTGACCTTTCCTGCCAACAGCATACCTAGTTAATGTACCTTGCTGTTATTTCCTCGCTATAGCGGACCTGATAACAGAAGCGGAAATGTCAAAGGTATGAGCAAAATACACTACGTGTTCTGTTGTTGTCTTCATGACTTCTGTTGATTGCCATCATCTGTGAATGTGAAGACCCAGTGGATTAACTTTATTTTTACTAAAATGTGCCCACAACAACTGGAAAATTCTTTGTCAACGAGGGTCAGTACAAAGCAGGATCCACTTTAAAAGCTCAGGATGGATCAATACTGTCTGTGACCAAAAGTTATGCTGTTTCACTGTTTATTTTGCAGATTAACCTGCTGAAGTTAGTATTAACAGCATATTGCACAGCTAATGCGGCTTCGATTGTAGGCCCACTCGCTGGAGAAATGTTGGGAGGAACAGTTATGCAATACTAAGGGAAACTGCGAACGTTAAGCCTCATTTGTGAAACCAGTTAAAAGTGCAGTCAGCAATTTTCATCTAATAAACTTTTGGTCAAATTCAGCTAATATTTCCTTATGGTCCACTAACTGTTCGTTCTGCTGTTCGTACACAGTCCTGGATGGGAAACAAACAATATTGCTTGGACTGAGTCACACAACAGTATTCCAGCCAATCGGCAACAGGGGGTGCTTGTACACGTCCACAGGACAGGGGAAAGGCCATGGATGTAGGAAGAGAAAGGCAATATGACTGAGAAGTACAATCTGGAGGCGGGTATTTGTTCATGGGTTCAAATATAAACAATCTTTCTCCAGAATCACTGACTCCACCTTTTAGATAACGACATTGCTGCCTCACTCTGGATGGAATGGACGCTACTTCTTAGTCAGAACCACATGACCTAAATCCTTGGATTTAGTCCTTGTAGGCTGAAGAAAAACGATGACTTCCTTAGCAATATGGATATTATTTTTATTCTCCACAAATTGAGACCTTAAGGAGTAAGTCTCCACTCCCAACTCGGTCACTGCCCCCAACAAGATCTTTCTTTCTTCTTTTTACAGTCGGCATTGAAGCATGACATGTTGAACAGTCTCTATCACTCCACATTCTGTACATCTCCCTTCCTGGTGTTTCCTACCAACAGTAGCCCACTCTGCAGCCCACAGTGTCCTAGCCTTGGTCTGGTCAACTTGATGTTATCTTCTGTATTTAGCTTGACTATATCATGGTTGTTGACCCTAGGATGAATGGGAAAAAAGTCTGTCTGCCCTTTTCCTCCTCCTCCCACTCTCTCTGCCGTTGCTTTATTATTCCTTCTCTAACTATACTACCACACTCATTCCTGCCAAAAGAAACCCTGACATACTTTAGTGCCGCCTAAAGCTGCTTTTCTCATTCCACTCTATCCCTACATGAACAGGGACCCATAGAACCCCCACTTTACATCCCTGCTTCTCCAGCCTATAAACCTGTGGCAGGGTTCCCACATCAGGTCTGGCCTCGCCCTCAATCTCCTCCAGCTGAGTCCAACCAGGGCAGCAGCAGAGTCTGAACATATGACTGCAACACCATCCAGCAGCTGTCTACACTGCCGGAACTCAAGCCGGGAGAAAAAGCTCAAAGCCCAAAAACACTCGCTCTGCTGGTTTTTCCTCTCTAAACTTCAGTAACACAGAAGAGGTATCCCTCTCTCTCCACTCTGCCCAATCTTAAACCGGCTTGTCTCTGCTACTTTAGCCCCCTGAACACCGCTCACCGTGTCTTCCATAGATATATCCAATAAATACTCCATAAATCACTCCCTGAGAACCACCCTTCTTACCTGCAGCAAATCTACCTCCCCAAAGACTGCAATTTAATGGCTTTTGCCCCGTTGGTCTGAATTCTTACAGAGCACCAATAACTTGCCATTTGCTAATATTCTAGCATGATAGATCCCCCAGCTCTCTCTGCAAGGCATTAGTCCGTTTAAGTGGCTTAATTGACAAAAAACCCTGACTGTCCCTCCTTGCACTTGAAAAATACTTTAAGCTCTTCCTGCACTTCCATTTGTACCTGACTTGGTCCTACCCTGATTATCATCCCCACTCCCCTGATTAACACTTTTCTTCCTATTCCTTGATACTCTTTAAGCTAACTTAAAGTGCCCCACTACAGCTGAACTCGTGTTTGCTCCTCGGGGTTCATTTTAGGAATTAGGACATCCTCTGAGAACCATCTCAGAGGACCTTCTACTCACAAATCCCCGGCTGAGTGCTGTTACGTTGGAGTTTACACCGGTAGACGAGAGGGTCGCCTCCCTACGCCTACGGGTTATGGGG
>CALSCE010009408.1:1049193-1081433 GCA_943593645.1 Bovichtus variegatus | reverse complement strand
CAACAACAACAGAAGCCCCAACAACAATCAAAGTAGACTCAACACCCACAGCTGTCCAAACAACTATGACAACTGTGGCAACAACAACCGCACCTGCAGCAACAACAACAACAACAACAACAACAGACACAGCCTCCTCTTTGGTCAACAATAAAACAAGATTCCTTTTCATCATAGCAGTTGTTACAGCTGTTCTTTGGAATTAAGGTCTGGAACAAGGGACTGAATAGCACACATTTTTTACATTGTATATATTGTATACAAAGAGGCTGAAGGATCACTGGACATCATTTATTCCTTTTATTAATCATATGCGTACCTTTGGTTTTCATCAAGAGTGTTAGTTTGAACATACTCTACCTGTGAGTTACATTATGGTTTTTCATACTCAGAATTTAAATATAGCAGATCATTTTTCATACACTCATGAATTAAATGGAATAAAATATATAATATTCCTCAAATTTAAGTTCATCTTACATACAGGTTGTCTTCACTGCTATTAATATTCACACATCACCAGTAATTAGCCATGTCATGACTTCATTTCTTCCATTCAGTCTATTGGATGCAAAGATCATCTAATATACTGCTGTTATTGTGCAATGGTAATATTAAACTATTAAAAGTACTAAAGCATCAAACTTTTGTTTTTATTTGTAATGCAGGATCTTTTTTTCTTCCTGACTGCTCGTTTCTTGTAAGGCGATGTTGACATGGTATCTATTGTATGACATGAAAATAAACTTTATATAAACTTTATCATTAGAGCCAAATGTGTACCACATACAATCTTACAATGCACCAGAATGCTAGTGAATTTCTAGACCCAACACCGTCTAGACAGTCAGAAAAAAACATTTCTGACTAATAAATCATTTTAGAACAGCAGCAGCATACCAACAGTGACAGACCACTCAGAATCAGAGTATGCTATACTACATACCAACAGCCACCTTTATCTCATTGCCGCAAGTTGAAAAGATCAAGTGATTTATGTTTGGTGAAGAGACAAAAATGTTATTAAGTGTTTCCCATTGTTACCAGCCACCACAGTATATACAGTATATATATATATATATATATATATATATACCTGTGTATATATATATATATATTGTTTTAATTTGACAGAGGACAGTGTAGAAATGGGGTAGAGAAAGAGAGAGAGGTATGAAAAGCAAACGAAGGTTCCAAGACTGGAATCCAACCCGGGTTGCGGTTATATGGCATGCACTGTAACCACTCAGCTACCAAGGCGCTCTGAGCATTTAGATTTCAAAAGTACACGAAAGTGTGTGGACGTTGTTTCCTTTGTACTTCACAAGAAAAAATGCAAATGCGATATTAGGTATGAAAATACAAAATAACAAAGAAAGAAACTTACTATAGAGCTCTCTGACAAATAACAATCATTTATCAGAGGCTAAATCTGCAGCTAGCCCAGTGCATGCTGGGATGGGCTCCAGTCTGAACAGGATAAACTGGTATAGATAATGAAGGATGTTCTGTAAACACCGTCTCCCATTGTTCTGTTATTCTGTCCATCAGACTCCGATGAGTCAGCATTTGTTCCTTCATTATAATAAATCAATATCAGCTGACTGTTTTGAATCCCCATGGTACTAAAATTATATACTAATTCTTACCTGACAAAATAAAAATTCCTTGTCTGTGTTTTTCAGTACGAACTATATTGACTGTTCTAATGCTGACATGAGCATTAAAACTCAGTTAGTTTAGGGAACTCATTTCGGGAGAGATCAAGGACATGGTAAAAAATACACATAACCTTTTTGCAATATGACCTATTAGCTAAAGCTACTTCAAAGACGATAGTGATAAATAATGTAATGCTAGTGGTTGTAAGTCATGAGTGACATGGGAGATACATGTTGACTGTTGTGCTCAGCTGGATGAAGAGAACTGCATTCAAAGGTTTTGAAGAAGTGAACTAAGTGTAGAGGAATGTGTGTTACCAATTTCAAAGAAAACCCTGTAAAATCAAATATTGCAACAATTCCTAAAACCTATATTAGACAAATTAGGAAGATAGCAGAAGCATAATGGATGGATGTATTGTGTTTTGCCACACATGCAGCATTCTTACAGTCAATGCTGCATGTGCATTATATGTTCGGTGACCTTGAATGTAAAAACTGTTCATGCGCTCAAACTGAACCACTTTCCCTTTGCTTCTATTACTTTTATAACAAGCTCATGAAATAAATGCATTCTTTATGTAAAGCTATGAAGTGTATATACATCTGCCAAATATTAAAGTGTGTCTACTTATTCATGTGTTTACTTACATTAAATATTTCAATATTGAATCGGGTTCAGGTTGTACTATTAATCAAGTGTTTCTTATTATATCTTTGTGTCCATCTATTTATTATTGATTCTACTTTTATAAATTCTATTATAATTCTAAAATATATTTTTATTTTAACCACGCCAACGTTTCATTGTCAAACACAAAATTATATAAAGACAATAAAATGTAACCCAAAGGTACTTTTCTTCTGGTTAATAAAAAAACACCTTTGAATAACAAACCCTGACTGAATCAGGAATAGCTCCTCTACAATAAGACATACGTGCGTATTGTTGGTCTCATCTAAAAGGTAAGAAGCTAAGGACCATTTTAAGCAAACCTATTTCTATAACTATTTAGTTTCCAGATATATGGAGATACAACAAAGGGAGAAAAAAAACGAGTAATCCTTGCATAGTATATAATCTAAATTTCCAACCAAGATTCCATGGATAATGATGCATCTGAATGTATTCTCATACTTTCTTACTACAACTGTGACTGTACATTTGATGAAAATAGACTAAAACACACCATTTATGATAATTGTTTTTAAGATAAAAAAAATATATATATATACTCTAACAAAATATTGTTTTGACCATGTTTACTGTTAACATGCTGCCTGGGAGTTCACTTCAAATCATTTTTATTTACATATAGCCATGTTACAAATAACAAATCTCCCAAAAACTTTGAAATAGTAATAAATACAATGAATATCGACCAATATTCATATGTAAGTGAAGAGCTCCGTGCTATACTTGCAGATAAATGTATAGATTTAGGATGTATACGTCTCAATGCTGTCATCAGCCTAAACTTAGCAAACAAACCATAAGCAACTAAATAAGATATGCTTTCGTTATTTATTATGGAAAGATCATACATTTATGTCAGTGTGACTGTAAAATGTAAACATTGACTGACGTTTCTCTGCGTTCTCCACAGCAACTCTGTAATTAATGGTGCTGCTGCTAAATGCCGAGTCTTTCACATCGGTTGGGTTTCATATATAAATCTCTCCTTGGGCTGATTCCTTCTTATCTGTGTACATACATGTGTAGAAAACAAAATCAATATGGCCTGCACTCACACAGTATTTACAAGATGTTGGTCCCCAAGGTTAGAACAGAACTAGACAAAAAAACTTTTAAATACGCTGCCCCTTCTTCTGGAATAATGTGCAGAAAGACCTGAAACTGTCAGAGTTGATTACTGTGGATAGAAATGATAGAAATTGTGCCTGTTTTATGCACTTTAACTGTTTTTAATATTGCTTAATAACTGGATAGTATGCTCATTCATTTTGTAGTGTGTGACAGTTGTATTTGTCTGTTTGTTTTGTGATTTCTGTGGAAACAATGTTCATGCTGCCCTCTTGACAAGGTCACACTTGAAAAAGAGATTTTAATCTCAATGAGGCTTTTACCTGGTTAAATAAAGGATATATATAATGGGCGTGCATTTGAAAGCTCGGAATTTGTAGTTTCCAACGATTCCAAACATGTTATTGTAGACTGACGAGGGTATTATTGAATACCCTCGTCTATATATATACTCTTGTATTTCCAAATGTTTTATTTGTACGACTTTGATATTAAAATACATCGTAATAAGTCATAGATTGGACAAGATACAGTTGGTTTACGGATTCTGAAAGCTGAACACCCCCTGTTTTCAAAACAGGATAAAATGCATATCTTCTATAAATAGATTCAAATATATATTCTTTATTTTCTAATTACACCACAGGGAGTAACAGGGCTCGGGTCCGTCGGGCTCAAGGGGTTAAAGTCCCACTCAAACTCAAGTAGCTCTAAATTTTACTCTTTGGTGTACCGTGACTTTGTCTTGCGCACCAACACTTCTCACAAGCTTCCGTTACTCTTTTCTGCCCTCTCCATATGGGGTTCTTTGGGCAATTCATAATGGCAGAGTTTTCCTATAGGACGACAAAGGTCTGACAATGAGGGTGCTGTAATTTATCGATACAATGTTCACAAAAGCAGTAAAGAATATGGCAGATGAGAGCAAATCATCTACCAGTCATTCAATAGAATGCCAGGTCAGAAATGATTGTTTACTAAATGATTTTCATCATAATAATTGAGTGCCAAATAGCTACGTAGTTTGTGAATACATTTACGAAAACTGTTGCTTAAGTAGGCTAATATGACTGTTATATATGTTAGTTAGTGTCTTCGCGGTAGCCCATCTACATTACCTACGCTGTCATCGTCATCAGTGTAGCGCCCTTGAGCAGTGAAAAATAAATCAACAACACAACTTTTTTTTAAAAAGACCGTTTTGAGTGAATTCCCTTAGTGTGACCCAAAGCAGCTTTCTGGATCAAATATTGCTGAAGTATGACATAACCATTTTGATGGTTCTGGTAAGTGTCGCCAGCTGTGTGTTCTGTACGTGCTGATGTAGTTTGACATAGACTCGTATGCGTATGACTCCTCATGCCTAAACCTAACCAATTTAAACACTGAAGGCACAAAGTACGAGCAGAGTATTCAGAGGCAGAGTAGGGCGGGTCATGCCTTTGCCATAGTAGCAGAGTGTGAATTTTCGGAGCAATGGGTGTTTGTTTTCAGGGCAACAATGGGCAACATTAGGCAACAATAGGCAATCCCTATAAGAAAAACGTATGATTTGAAGCCAGTGTTCAGGGCCTTTAAGCCTTGTTAATGCTTGCATGATATCTTATAACTTTAACAATGGTCATAAAGTCATATATGATGGATACCAAATGTTATAATAGTACTTCAAAATATTTCACCTAACTATCAGTCACATTTATTAAATTCTTTTTTTGTCTGAGGTAAGTCATGTGTTTCTTGTATGGTTATAACATGTTCCTCCTATCTTGACAGCTCATCTGCTTAAAGTAAAGTATATTTATTCACTGTATATGTAAATGTTTAAGCGAGTATAATATTCTAAGGTTTGTGTCATTATAACTGTTGCTTTGGTTTAAGTCAAGATCTGACAGATGATCTGATGATGGATACAGTATGAGTGCAACAGAGAAGTAGACAGGATGCAGGTGTAAGCAGCTCTGTAATTCACTGACACTGTTTTCTGATGCCACTAATGAGGTGTCTCTGCACGCAGTCCCGCTGACTTCATTGGAGACGTTCTTTCATCAAGGCTGTGCTTGTTTTTCCTCAGTGAAACAGCAAACAGTGAACTAAGAATGACTTTACTTGAAGCAGGCATTGAGCCAAGTCATAACATCACGTAATGTTTTTAAGAACTTCTAACCTTTCATGGAAAATGGGTACGCACGCACACACACACACACTCACACACACACAACCGTTAGAATAGCATTCATTTACCATTTCTGTCCACTGATAATATCCACTTTAATTACTAACATCGCAGTATCTTACAGTTTCTTACATTCCTGTCTTTTTATTTAAAAGATGGATGGACTTTATATAGAGCCTTTCTAGTCTTCGGAACAATCAAAGCACTTTAATTATAAATAATAATAATAATAATAATAATAAATGTTTTCGTATAGAAAAGGTTCTTGAACTGACATTTGTGAACGTCCTGACGTACTGCGCTGAGCGTTCATTTACGGTTTTCTTGCGTTTCTGTGTTGCTGGTAGCGTACTTCAGCTGCTCTAGCTTGACTCGGTTATTCTAGTTATATTCTTGATCACAGCTGCTAACTGCCCACTATACATTTAAACTTACACTAGTTCTGCTCAAGCACTAATATCTCTCTCTCCTTCTTGGAGTGACTTTGCCACGAAATCCACACTTGTTTACTGCTCCTTCCAGTTCTGCTAATGTTAGCTACTGTAGGTTAGCAGTTAGCGATGGCGTCTCTCTCTCCATCTTCTGCTCACTCTTGCTTTGTATCACATGTTCAAACAGGTTATAACAGGTAGAACCTGTTTCTAACAGCGGGTGGTATTGAATAAAATATAATACTGTTGGCTGAGGGTAAACATAAATACAGTAAGATTGTTATTCATATCGGCAGTAATGACAGCCGATTACGCCAATCGGAAGTCACTTAAGTTAATGTGAAGTCATTGTGAGGCTACGCTATGTAAAGACAATGTCAGACTCAGTCATTCACACAAAACTAACTAACTATTGTACTCATCCCCAAACACCTCCAAAACGCATTTTCTAAACATATAGTTACTCCGGCTTGTATTACCCTGGCCTTCAGCACCACCGTGAGGAATCTCAAAGTTATCTTTGATCAAGATATGTCCTGTTATGACACGTCCTATCTCAGAAAAACTAGTCCATGCACGTTTCACTTCCGGGCTGAATTATTGTAATACCTTATTATCATACTGTCCATTAATGGTCAGACACCATCTTATCTTAAAAAACTCATCCAGATACAGACACCTACAATTTCCCTATTGGAGCTGAAATAATCTGTTTTTATCATATTTGAAGTGAGTAAATGTCCTTCCAACACAGAGCATACTTTTAATGATTATTATCATATCATGATCATATCATAATAACCAGGTCATGACAATATTATGCTGAAGCTTGTTTTGTAAAACATGATAAAGAATAGCAATAAATAGCTATATGGCTGAAGACACGCCTCCAGACACGTCTGATAATACCTCTTATGTTCTAAGAGTGCGTTATTCAACAGAATTAAGTGAAAATGAAAGCGATATGAGTGGGAAATGAATGATATACGGTAAGACAATGATTTCTCTGTGCTTCATTTCACATCATATTCCGAATATGGTCAAAACCGGGATAAGCCTCATAACCATATTCTTCTTTCCTCCTTGTGGATGTGTCTGGTTTTAAGCTTGTGTTTTTGGTGTTTTTGTTGCTGACGTGTAGAGCACTTATAATTAAAGGTGCTCTATAAATAAAGCTCATTCATTTATTCGTTCACACCCGGGATACAACATGCACGCTACGTGGTTTCAGCGATAGCAGCGGCAATAACCATAGCAACGATAGAATCTCAAAACGCATTTTAATGGCAAACTTAAAATATTGCAAGCTGAAGCTGAAATCATCAGACAGTGCATAGGCAACATTTACTGATTATTATATGTTATAGCATGATCATATCTAGATGATCAGGTCATGACGTCATCATGTTGAAGCATTTAGTAAAACACCCGAGGTTTTTTATATACAGCGTAAGTTATGTGACAGTTACTCATTTATACTTATATTCTGTCCAACAATGCATTATTCAACAGAAATGCATGAAAATAAAAGAAAATACAGGTTGGAAATGAATGATTCACGACAAATAACTGTGTGCCCGCCACTCATTTGTGCAGCAGAAATGTATCAAAAATGTTTACCGTCAATAAAATGGTGTCTTTTCCATAAATGTAGTGTAATGTGTAATGCTATGCTTTTAATTCTTATTATCATATTGTAGGCTAATTTTCCACTTAGAGACAATAGTAAAGGTCACGCATTAACCGGTTTATTAAAACACACAAAACAGTGCAGAGAAGATGTAAAATAATGTTTCACAGACGTCTCACTCTCCTGTTTCCGTACACACAGACACAGATACTCAAGCACATGCAGGCTGTGACAAGGTAGTCTCCTGGTCTCTTCATGAGCATTACAGTGTGAGTTTCTATCGGCCATATATATCCACAGGTCTCCCTTCTGCCTCAGTTGAGCTGCTGTAAAGTAGCAGTTTTATGTCACTGAGACAGCTCGGACTGCAGAGGGTGTTTAAAGCACTGCGTGCAAACAGATCCGAACAGATAATCAGCCGCGGTGGAAGAAGTACTCACATCTTTTACTTGAGTAAAAGTAGCAAACTACAATGTAAAAATACTCTGTTCAAAGTAAAAGTCCTGCATTCAAAATCTTACTTAAGTAAAAGTACAAAAGTATAAACATCAAAATATAAATACACTAAGTAAATGTTTTCATTAGCAGCTGTGGCTCAGGAGGTGCAGGTCGTCCACCAGTCAGTGGGTTGGTGGTTCGATCCCCGGCCTCTACGGTCAGCATGTCGAAGTGTCCTTGGGCAAGATACTAAACCCCAAATTCCTCCCAATGGCCAACGGTGTGTGAGTGAGTGAGTGAGTGTGTGTGTGTGAATGGTTATCACTGATGAGCATGTGGCACCTTGTATGGCAGCCTGTGACTCTGGGTGAATGTGTGAATGGGTGAATGCTGACATGTGTTGTAAAGCACTTTGAGGGATCTCTAAGATTGGAATATATAAAGATTGCTCTATAAATGCAGTCCATTTACCATTATGAAGAATCGCCCCTTTTCAGAATAATATATATTATTATTGAAGTAACTACAGGGACAGTCCTCTGGAGCAACTCAGGGTTAAGAGTCTTGCTCAGGGGCTCAATGGAGGAAGCCTGGACTCACAACCTTCTGGTGATCTATTTGAAAGCCTGACTACTAGACCACTAGACTACCACCATACATGATATGATTTATTCATATGTTCATCAGTTTATTGTTGCAGCTGGTAAAGATGGAGCTCATTTTAATTGTTGTATATACTGCTGCAAGGGTTGTTAATCTATATTAATATATTAGTATCAATTATATTATGTATTGACACAAAATATCAACCAGTGATACTCAAAGTATTCTCCGGGGACCCCGAAGGGTCCCTAGCACTCTGGCAGGGGGTCCACAAAATGATTTGCTATTAAGTTGTGCTGTATCATTATGAACTGCATATCTACAGATAGGGACCATTTGCGGTGATAAAACAAGAATATTGTGTGTATTATTCCCACCCATGTTAGCTTTGGGCCTGTAGTAACTCTGATATAATTGTGACGCACAGCAAATTTAAATGTCTGGATTTATTAGGACTCTGTCAGTTATGCTTCTGTTAATTTTCTGAAAGCTTGGACGGAATCAATAACTTCAAAAATATAAATGCTGAGAAATTGAGTCTAAATGCAATTAGAATAAAATTACCCTCTGTAGTATCAAAGTTGTATCATTCAAATTGTTGAAAACAGGACTAGTATTTAAAATTCTAGGTGGCTGCATCTGTAGTACCTTATAACCCAACTAGAGCATTGCTCTCCCAGAGTGCAGGGTTACTTGTGGTTCCTAGAGTCTCTAAAAGTACAATGTGAGCCAGAGCCTTCAGCTATCAAGCTCCTCTACTGTGGAACCAGCTCCCAGTGTGTGTTTGGGAGGCAGACACCCTCTCCACATTTAAGAGCAGGCTAAAGACTTTCCTCTTTGATAAAGCTTATAGTTAGGGCTGGCTCAGGTTTGCCTTGGACCAGCCCCCAGTTATGCTGCTATAGGCTTAGACTGTCGGGGGACTTACTCTTCTCTTCTCCTTTCCCTCTCTTTCTGTATGCATTTATGTCCTTTCTATCTGTGTGCACTCATGTCCCATAAATGCATGTAACTATTCATCATCCCCGGAGTCTCATCTTGCAGGTTGCGATGTTTTGTGGTTGCGTCAGGTTCGTGAGTCGAGGCTGCGCCTGTTGCCTTGGTCCTGCTTAACACCCACTTTATTATTTCCGGTGGCACATGGAAGATGTTTCACATCCTCCTGGATCCATCTTTTTTATATATGTTCCCATTATCATGTTTGTCATATGGATGGTCTATGTTTATTATGTTGTTTATTCTGTACACAAGACATCTATTGCAGGTCTGTCCGTCCTGGGAGAGGGATTCTCTTCAGTCTCTCCCTGAGGTTTCTTCCATTTTTCTCCCTTTAATTGTGGGGTTTCTTTTTGGATAGTCTTTCCTTGTGCACTGCATCCAAATAGGCTTCAGGTCAAATGCCAACCTCTACTAGGCCATTCTCAGGTCAGGCTGTTCTCAAAACCATCTATAGCTCACTCTGTTTGACTCCCTGGACTCAACAAACAACAGCTACAAGATAAGAGTTAAGAATGGCCCAGGGTATTCAGACTGGCGAGGTCAGGGAGATGCTACGACTGTCTTACTCAGAATGTGTTCACTGGGATTTGAGGAGCCATCTAGGTGACCCATCTTTAGGTAAACAATGATGGAAGGCCTTGTTTAGGATAAATATGGAGGGAGAGCTGGTGGTCTGTTATCTATTCTCCTTATTCAAGATCTAATAAACGTGTAACGTCACATCGGTCTCCATCAGCTCCTCTGGTTTCCTGCACTCTGCTCATTAAGAACTTCCGTGACATATATACACTGATCTTAATTATTGCATAATTTAAAGAGTTTGCCTACCTGTTTGTTAACATGTAGTGAATTATTGTAATGGAGAATTAGGCTTCTTGTGCATCTTAGCCCACACAGTCTGTAAATAGTTGTTAATATTTAAAACCACACCTATTTGTGATCACAACTTTTGAAGTTAAGAATCATTAGTCAATCCCTTTTCTTCTCTATTGATATACTGCACACCTATGGGCAGTATGCAGGTATGATTTAAGAATGAACATTCACTTTGTTACACACAAAGCAGGAGAAAATGACTCAATGAAACGGTAATCACAAATATAAACATGCATAAAATGTATGATGTGGAGGAACACGTTTGATCAGATATATTACTGCACTTCCATTAAACCTAATTTTATTTATATAACATTATTTAGGGCATTTGACATTATTTTGCAATAATTGGTCAATGGCAAAAAAATCTAAAGTGTTATGACATTTTAAAATGTAAGTTTCCTCATATGACACAGGTCTGTTACGTTGACAACATGGCCTGTTTTATGTGTGTTTGCAATGCGTCTTAGAGATGGCCCTGCTGTAAAAGGCCTTAGTCAACCAAATAAACGTGCTCCTCCAGAGACTGTAGCAGGTGTATGCCTCCTCCCTGGGTTAACCATGCATCCTAAAGTTTAGAAAGTAAATGCCTCTATATGACCCAGCGGGGCCGGACAGACTAAGATCCTTCCTACTTCAACCTGCTGTCGTAGCGCTGGTGGGAGGTGGAGAGCTCAGCAATAGCTACAGCCTGGGCCTCCCGCAGCATGATGTTTGCTCCCAGTGGGTACTGGTGGAGCAGTGAGGCAGAGATCTGCTCCTGGCTGCTGGGTGTGGAGCTCTCCACCTTCTGCCGGAGCTACTGCTCTACACAGCGAAGACACTTCCCTGTTAGCGGATGGGACATGGGCGAAACAAGTCAAAGTACACGTTTCGCTGATAAGTTTGGTTTCAATGAGTTATTTGATTCTATAAAAATAAAAAAATCTGGTGTAAATCTGTTTTATTCCTACTCTGAGAAACTTTAAACAAAGCATTCTTCATCTGACCTTGCTTCTCATGTTTTGTGGCTTCAGTACACAGGCTCAACTTATCCTGGTCGTGAACCAGTGCTGAACTCTTCTTCTTTCTCCTGTGCCTTTTTTCTTATCTATGCTCACGTCATATACCCGCTCAAGCTTCATGAAACCAGTTTATTATATAGACTTAGAATTAAAACAAAACTGAAATGTCTTTTTTTTTTTTTTCAAATGTTGTTCGTTTTCTGGAATTGTTCACCATTTTAAATAGTTTTGGAGTAATGTTAAGCAATGTTAGGTTTGTAAAATAAAATAAAATAAAACGTTATCTATAGTCATGATGAAGAGAAACTTCATGTTATAAATCAACAGCCAATTTCAATATTATTGACTACTCTACTCCTCCCACTTTAACTTAAATCGCACAGCACTGACCATCACCCCTGGATCACAGCTGCATTCTGGCCACGCAGATCGAGCCTGGCAGGAAGTGGAACGTCAAGGAGCATCCGGTCAATTTTCCAATGAAACACCGTGTGCAGACTCCCCTTCCCTATCACATCCCTACATCATCACTACACCAAGTACAACGAGAGGTTAATCTTGGAAGTTAAAAAAAGTTTTTATATGACACCACAGAGTGTGGACTTTAATTGCAAGAGATTGTGGCATGGAAGGTGAAACATATAAATATGTGACTTTTCCCCACTTAATGAATGCAACGTGTACAGTAGAGTATTACTTGTAAAGAGCCATTCAGTAGTTATCTTTGAAACCTACATTTAAAAAAATGTCCAGTAACATTTCACAGGACAGAGCAGTACTCAAATTCAATCAATCAAATTTTATTTATATAGCCCAGTATTTCAAATGGCAAATTTGCCTTACAATCTTTACAGCATACGACACCCTTTGCCATAAGAAAGACAGTTGCAGCTCCAAATATGTACGTGTAGTAGGGTTTGAACATATCAACTGATGTATACTGAGAATAGTTATGGAAATTGGTCCAGCTAAAGGACAAAATTCCATAACAATATAGATTTAGATGTTAAATGGACTTCGACAACTCAAAGCGCTTTACACTACGTGTTAACTTTCACCAATTCACACACACATTCACAGAGGGATGGTAGAGGCTGCCAAGCAAGGTGCTGGCCTCATCAGGATCTAATCTAAATGCTCGTTCACACACGCACTAACACACCACTGGCACAGTATCGGGAGCAATTTGCCCAAAGACACTTCAACACGCGGACTGGAGGAGCTAGGGATCAAACTGCCCATCTTCTGAGTGGATAACTGGCTCTACCTGACTCACAGCCGATATATATAAATTATGGAATAGTGAGAGTAGGATGTGCCAGAGCCCACCCAATCTTTCCCCGTAGCTCCCCTCGCTCACATTATACCCCACAGGCCCACCTACATTAATACTCCTGCCTATGTGGTAGGCCTTAAATCAACAAAGTCGTCATTTTTTACCCATTTTTGGGGTAAAAAACGTAACCCATAATTATGCCGGGTCAAATCCACAAACCAACCCTGCTGGGTTACAACAACCTGTGTTGTCCCTTTTTGACCCAAATGTTGTTGTTTTGTTTAACCCAGCAGTTTTTTGGAGTGTAGCAATGGAACTTCAGTCACTAAAACACATTCTTTATTTTTGTGATACAGTGAAACAACTGGATGAAATGTTTAAACGGCCATTGTGAACAAAAGCCACCCAGTGTATAGATTACAGTACAGCACTGTAGAGAATCCCATAGGCAACAGAGATCAGAGGGGTGTGTGTGTGTGCGTGTGTGTCTGTGTGTGTGCGTGCGGGTGTGTGCGTGCGTGCGTCTGTCTGTGTGTATTCGTGCGTGCGTGTATGTGTGTGTGTGTGTGTGTGTGTGTGTGTGTGTGTGTGTGTGTGTGAGTCTGGAGAGGCAGAAGAGAGGAGCGATGAGGTCTGGTGTGACAGAGCACAGGAAGGAATAGGTGGAGGAGGAGGTGTGGGATGCAGGCTGCGCATCTCTGCTCTACGCATCCAGAGCCCCAGGGCTGTCTATGGGTCTCGGCGGGCCGCGGTCCGCTCTGGGGGGACTAGCGGCGGAGCGGCTCCGGACTCCGGTGCAGGTTACGCGGCTGGACGCAGTGATCTGGCAGAGAAAACCCGCCACAGCTGAGGGACATCTATGACTGTTTTGTGCTGTTACAGTGAAGCAGCATGCCGGCGATCACTCACACCCACCGCGGGGTGTGAGGGAGGCGGGGAGAGAGGCTATGGACATGCCGGTGCACGAGTCGCTGTTGAAGAACCGGACGGAACACGGGCCGGAGCCGAGCCAGGGAGGAGCGCGCCCTGCTTGGGCAATCACAGCGCTGGCGAGCGTCCTGATCTTCACCACTGTGGTGGACGTCCTGGGAAACCTGCTTGTCATCGTGTCCGTACTTAGGAACCGTAAACTACGAAATGCGGGTAAGAATCTGAAAGCTATTGTAATATATTTTATAATAATAATTGGTTTATTAGGTACTGGCTGTGTGTAAACGGAGACAGACAGATAGACAGAAGAGCGTGGAGCGTGGAACTCAGATCTGCTGAGAACTGACATCTTTAGGTGAGCTGGGATTTATTGTTATCGACCCCAAATCACCACAATCGAATAAACCACGAGTCTGTTTGCAGCGAAGGTATGTCCTACCTTCAGAGACAATAAAGACATTCGCACCTGACATGATTGAAATAGAATTGTCTCCATATGCCAACAGGCAGAGAAAGAAAGAATGAATGAATGAGATAACACATTTGTATGAATGAGTTTCAGCTCATTCCCTCTCTGAATGAGTTGTTTTCAGCAGTCTGCCTCACACATCACTGTCTCACCAAACTCAGTCAAACGAGCAAAGCCCTAAGCAGGTCAAAGGTGTCACCTACATATGAGTGGTTTATTATGTCATCGTTCAGTATGTCCCACAGTCAGACACGCTGACAGATGTAACTCTTCCTAAAGTATTGTTTATGTTTAGTCTTACTGCTGTTGCATTCTGTCTTATTATGAGATTCTGGTAAGGATCAACTGGCTGTGGACCAGGTCATTCATTTAGGTTAATATCTGTAAAAGTCCAAAGTAGGCTTCTGTTAACCAATGTGGGTAATATTGTGTTTCATTCATCGGAAAAATGTTATGTATAACGGCTGCCTTGTTGCTCTGCACTTGATGTTAAAAGTTCTCCAGACATGGGGCATGGGGGTCGCCTCCTCTTAGCTCTCAACATGGCGACGGCTGAGCGGGCAGCTAGCAGCTAACGGTGCTAACAGTGAAATCAGTGCACACATGGGCAACAGAGCTGACAGAGGTAACCTGAGGGGGAACCGGAGGATGGTCATTATGTTTCCACAACAACGTTATCAGCGGTAACCGGCGTATGATCACGAGTGCACAAGTGGCTTCCATTAGCTCGCCACACGCCTGCCACTCACAAGCTCGTGCCGCCGGACGGGCCACATAAACAGAGCATAGAGCAGCTGGGATCACAACACACAGAGGAGTGTGACTTCATCCTCGGCTCAGGTAGACATTACTCCACCATATCTTTACATATAAAGCTGTTTGCTGCTTTATTAATGCAACTGAATGCCGTATAGAAGCTTTAACATTCAAATGTAAACACTTAATGGAAAAGCCCTTCTGAATGATGTGCCAGAGTGCAGAGTTAAAATGTCAGCCTTGCTAAAGTAGAATCGACTCTGCTCTATAGCGTACTTCCTGTCTACACTTTTATGTATGAAAATGTTTGTAGTTGATCGTGAAAGTTCATTTGACAGGTGCATCCTAGTCAGTAGCCTCAATGTCATCGTTCCCCCTAAACTGCATTTAGGAAGGACAACATTTTCACAAAATATGATTAATATTACAAGAATGAATGAATTAATGATGATAATGATGATAATATGAATACGTTTTTGGTGGCTAGTCAAACATGTCTTCAGGGTTGGGTGGTTTGGGGTTTTTGGATTTATGACCACAGTATTTATGAATTCCTGGTTACAGGCCTGTAACCAGCAACACTGTCAACAACACAGATTTTTACTTTGTTTGTGCTTCTACAGCTCTACAAGTAGTGGGGATACTATTGTATTATTCTAATTAATATTATTAACATTACTCTGAGGGTGGTGCTGGAGTTAAGGTATTTTTGTCATTACAAATATTCTTAGCAAATTTCACAACATGCCATATTCGATTGTTTGCCTGAATTTGGCACTAAAGGAAACGTTAATGGGCCACTAATACGATTAGAATAATATCTTTCATGGCAATATAGCGAGTAATTGTTGAGAAATGTTTGCTGGACAGACAAACCTACAGCCATTCTTGGGGCTCCAAGGTAGCAAGAAGAAGTAGTTTGAATTCTAGTACTTGAAATGTAACTGAAATGCCAGATTAGCTATGATGCCTAAAGAGCCACTTCCCTCTGTTGCGTACAAATCATCTGCCTGTGAGAGCTTTGTGGCAGATTGACAGAAATTAGCTTCTATGGCTGCCTCTCCCTCCAAGTCCAACAGCAGTAGATACATTGTCAGATTTATCTGCTGCCTCACCTGCTCTGATGCCTTCCTGTGAAACATCCACCATACACATGCATGCAGCCCTCAACATGCTGCATATTTCATGTTAAGTTTAACGGGTCTCAAATATCTGATGGCTGACAGGTCATCGGTGAATGCAGTTTTAATGCCTTTGTCATTACAGTGACATCGGAATGCCCTGAACATGTTGTTAGGTTATAAGAACTAAAGCACAGATACATGTATTATACATGTACATGCATTTATAAAAACCTTTCTGCACTTTAGAGACAGCTATTAAAAAAAAAAATTCAAACCACATGGTCCATTATGGTCATGATGGTAATTATATAACAAAAAAAACCCCATAAGACGATGAAGATCATGATATTTTTGAAAGCTCCAGAACAGCTACTGAATTGATGTTTTGGTGAGAATGTTGAGAGACGTTTGAAAAGGTCAGGATCATCTCTGTGTATCAATTATCGGCTCACGAGATGTTAGGGGTGTCACGGTTACTGTTCAAAATCGTAAATCGATCCAAATGAGCTTTCAATTCCAATCATTGAAACCAAAAGCTGGGTTGACGAATCTCCCAGTATTTGTTTTCTCTCCACCCCCACCTACTTTTGCGCATCCAAAGAAAAAAGAAAAATAAGTCTTCAAAGAGCAGAGCAGCTTACGTCGAGTCGGATATGTCTGAGATGACGGATAAACAACAGCATTGGAAAACTCTCCTGCTTCCCTGAAGTCAACATTTTGCCTTCCCCGTGAGTTATGTAAACAGAAACGTTTAGTTGACTCAAGCTGTTGTTGTAAAGTACCCTTCTCCCATCTATTGACTCTTCCTTTTGTTCTTTTTGTTTCCAATTTACTGGTAAAATAAGTTATTGTTATTTCATATCAAATGAATTCTTTAAATTTGACCATACGGCCTTAGTGTGTTACATTATATAACACTTGATAGGATGTAGCCTATCTTTTTAATGAAGAATTAGAAAATGTAGGTGACAGTCATCAGAGCATAAAACCAATGATCTGTTAATCTTTATGAATCAAGTCAGGTTGAGCCGCAAATTCAGATGAAGCGAGTAGAACCATCCAGTACAGATAATGTACTTTTTAAGAGCACGAGTGTCGTACGAGTAAAATATGTCAATGTCTGTACTGTTGATGAAGCAAAATCTCTACCGGGTAAGAGCTGTGTCCATTGTCGACAACGTTCCGTGATAGGCCAGCCACACACAGAGCCCACCTCTACACAGAGTTCACTGCTCTGCTGCGACGGCCCCGCCACACACACACACACACACACACACACACAGACACACACACACACACACACACACACACACACACACACACACACAGACACACACAGACCTCCACAGACACACACAGACACACACAGAAACACACAGACACAAACAGACCTCCACAGACACACACAGACGGGTTTTATTTGAGGGGTCTCTGGGTCGCACTCAGTGAGGGAGCAGCGAGCCGATCAAGACTCGCAGTAAACAAGGTACGGTTTGAGCAGAAAAACCTATTAAAAGCAAATACACTTTAACTTAGTAAACTTAGTTAACAATGTTCTCACAGTCCAGCAGAAGATCCTTCAGAATCACTGAATGGAATATTCTTCAACCAAGTACCCAATGTTTCAATTCTTTTCTGTCCACTTTCACCTCTTAATAAATGGAAATATCCACAGTGAAATGCTGCTAACACCGCTGAACCGTGTGATCTTATTAAAACTGTTTCACAAACGGCTCAACCAGAATTGAAAACAAAAGAGCAAAGTGCATCATCTGATTTATGGCACAATTGTAAGAAAATCAGACTGACAGTAAGCTATGCAAAAAGAAAGTTCCTGTACACGCAGCCACAAGAAGTGACACATTTCTATGTGAGCACGTATGTGAATAACTATGATAAAGATAAATAACCTAGAGCTTGCCACCAACTGAAAAGAATAGGGCATGAACATTACTCATAATCACATAACTCATTAAATATGAACCAAAGGCAATAATTATGTATATATGAACATATATGAACTATTATTAAAAAATCATTTATTTCAACACATTCACATTAAGTGCTGGTTGAATTGAACACAAAGACAAGAGGGTCATAGTAATACACATTTCTCTATAAAAAGATCTGTCTTTAATAATAATGATAATAATAATACTGACAGTAGCAGTAATAACATTAAAAACAGTAACAAGAACAATATCGTAAAAAATGGGGATGATAGCTACAACAATTTCAACAATACTAACATAATATCACGATGAAGATGATGTTAATAATGATAGCAGTCATATATATTATATATTATAGTATACCACAGGTGTCCTTTATCTCTTTTCTTTTGCTACCGACACTTCACATAAGGAATGCAATGTGTGTTCATTTGGCAGTTTCTTATCCTCCACCTTCAGTAGCCAGTCTCTCCAAAAATCCAACTGTCCTGGTCTCCACCCGTCTTTATTGGAAGCATACCCTGAGAAGTTGGCAGAAGGCTGCTACCTCGTCTGCCCCGAGCATCGGCTTCTCCTCCAACCGCCCCGAAAAATACTCCTTCTCCAAACTTGTAAATGTAAGAAGTAAAAGAAACTATCCATCTATTCTAGAGAGAAACTCTCTAAATATGTTAGTAATTGCTCTGAAACATGTACTCTGACAACCTGCTTCCATTGTACAGCGTGGGAACTTTCGGATATTGTCTGCAGAGAAGGAATCTTGGAAATAAAGTCTTTAACCTCACTTGATTCGTTTTATTTCCATCTATCTTATGTTGTCAGTCCACCAGTAGTGATCTAAAAGACGAGCATCACCCTGCTGTACTTACTGTTAGTGAGCTTCATGGATGCGTCCCGTCACAATAAAAAGGAAGGATGGCCACCAGGAGCTCATCTCTCTGATCCGAGCTTTGAATATATAAAGCCCAAGAGCGACAGCTCATCTGTCGCCTCCTCCACTGCTTCTGTGGCCCCTTCAACTGTTGTTGCATCGGCAATCTAATGTTAGGAATGTGGAAATTGAAAAACGCAAATATTTGATGACATTATGCGAAAGTAATGATATGTTTTTAATTAATGGTTTCCAGATGATGAATTTTGCTGACTTCACTTTACATTTGGCACCACCAGTTGGGAAAACTTAAAAAAATAGCTGCAAAACTAATTAGAGACATTCCCTTCGGCCTCAGCTGTATTTGTGTTAGATAGAGTGTGTTCACCAGAGCATGTGAGGGGATGGAGCGCAGAGCGGATTGTTTTAAAAGTTGGAGGGTTGCCTTATCTCCCGCTCCAATTTTGCTCTGGTACCTACCACTTACACGATGAATAATTGAAAGTTTCATTCCAAACGTTTTCATGTCTCTGCGCCGCTCATAGCCAAGGTCAGAGAAATTATGATTTTGGGTTTTTCGTACGTACATCTGTCTGTCCCATTCTCGTGAACACCTGGAGGGAGTTTCCTTCAAATCTTGCACAAACGTTCATTTGGACTCAGGATTTAACTTATTAGAAGTTGGTGGACAAAGTTCAATGTAACCTCGCAAAACCCATTTTTGGCCATAACTCAATATGATAATTATGACGGGCGATGTTGGCAACGGGCTCTGTGTTGTGGGACTGTTGGATTATGTAGCAGTGACCTCCATAGTGGAAAAGTAAACGTACATTTAAGTGTAAACATGTAAAAAGTCCTGTTAGAAGGTTATTTGACCACAACCACCGTTTGTGGGTGTATATATGCCACGGTTGCACGACAAGCCAAAACCTAGCCAGAGTTTTACAAAAGCTCCATTTTCAGTGACCTGAAACCTTGTTTGGGTGTGGACGAAAGGCCAAAACGCATAGAAAAAGCTAAATTCACAAAAATACCACTGTACGTATGGACAAGGACTCTTACATAATACTGTATATACATCTGGTTTCTAGAAAGGAGAAAACCTTTAGCGTTTTTGCACGCTGAACGTCCCAGCTTTCCACTCCTGACAATAAGCTGCATCAGTTGTTGTTGTGAAACTTCCATTCATTCTTTTGTTTGTCGTCCAATCTAATCCCGGCAGATCACCGCTGTGCTGTTAATGGTAAAACTACAATGTAAATTTCTTTATTATATGCAAGTAACATTAAAGTTGGCTATATATAAAAATAAGCACATCCTATAATATATATATATATATATATATATATATATATATACGTAAGATGCCCAGATGGTAAGAAATATTTCTTCAACACATTTTGTCCCATCGACAGTAAAGCAGCATCGGGTCATCATCGACATGAGTGAATACAGCATTGATCAGGGGCCATGTGAGTTTATTTACCAATAACACGTTTGTAGCCTGGGTCCAGGATTTTATTTTCTCTTGTTGCACAGTTTTCCTATTGTTAGAAGTTTGTCAGGACGGCACAGATTGAAATGGGGCGCTGGGATAATGCATTTGAAGTTCCACGATCACACAGCAGATAGTGGAATGTAAACAACAATGTTAAAATATTGTTTTATATTACCCGGTTTGTGTCGTACCGAACCGACTAATAAACTACTCTTTTGGTTCACCTACACCCATTGTGTGTGCTCTTGATCGACTAATTTCTCGGCTCAGGGGTTATGCGCGAACGAGTCTTGAACGAGAGTTGTGCGGAACAAGAGTCTGGAGCAGCCGCTCTTCGATGTCAACCTGGCTCCTATGGACAACTGAGCATGCACCATACAGGTACGGGCAGGTTTAGGGACGGGCCACAGAATTTGGATTCACTCCTGCTTGCGAATCGAGCTAACTCCTTCTTAGAGTCGCTCAAAAAGAACGATTCATTGACAAATCTAACGTCTCAGGAGCAGGGCACAAGTTGATCATTCTCATGTCCACACAAGTAAAACTGTTTAAATCGCAGCATCAGTGATACACATGTTAAATATAAACCAGTGCATCTAGTCCGATGTTTTTCATTGTAACAGGCTAGAGGATGCTCAGAGTTCCACTTGTCCTTTGAAAACTCGGTTGGTAGTTGATTTGTCACTTAACCGTGTTGATGTGAACCAACTAGCTTATTATTTGTGTTAGTCAAAACGTACAGCAGCTCGCGGTTGGCAGTTCTGTCGAAACTTGCGTGTGCAGCAGGACATACACACTCTGGTGCATGGTCCTTATAGCTCCATGCACTCTGTGTGTTCCAGGTTTTAGTAAATACATGTGATAAATGTGATATGTGAACGCATTTGATACAATGGTTTTTTTACTTCTAGATTGCGTCAGACTGTCTACATAGGGAGCCAAACCAACCTGCTGAGGCTGGTGTGAGCTCAGGCTCTATGAGTGCTGACACAGCCAGATTGGCTAGATTGACCATCAGTGCTTCCTTTTAATTTACTGATGACTGTTCCTTCCTTAACCATAAACAACTGTAAGTGGTAATTTATTAGGTTATATCTTTTAGTTTCTCTCCTATATGCTGTATATACAGTGTATTTGAGCCACCAACACACAGATATCTAAGCCCTCTTGCTCCAGTCTGCCTCAGTACAGAGGGAGAAGAAGCAGAGCTGCCTGACTCGGGCAGACTTAGAGGTTGTCTATATCACATAAATGATCCCTGCACGTCTTCATAGTTTGTTTTGATTAAATCCAAAGAGGCAGAAGCGAGAAAACGTAACTGGTCATTTTTTTTATCCATAACTTTTTTTTATCCATTGTTAAAGACATTGGTTGTAAGACACAGTTGGACTGTGGTAATCACTACACCATGTTATTCACCTGCAGTTTCAATGTCCAACCTACAGAGCGCTCCTGTGTGATTCACAGGCTGAACATTTTACTGTATCTGCTATCTCAGTCACTCAGTACCGAGCACATTTATTAACTGTTTGCAGTGCAGTTCAAACACATCATCAGGTTCAGGAGCAGGGCAGTGACATCCCTTCATGCCTGTAATTCAAGACCCATTTGTACTATTCCTAGATCTGTTTCCTCCTCCAAAAATGGCAGCTTACAATGAATGCATGTATCGTTTCTTTGTAACAGGTTTTCCAAATCACATCCTGACTCCTAGAACTGTTCATTATAATAAACAAAATCAATACACGTAGGGCTGTGGATAAATAGCATAACGTGGTAGAGCTGAATTGTTGCTTCATTTGTCTTCGTAAAATCTGAGGGAGCCCTTGCATGTGCAAAAATGGGATGGCGGTAGTCTGGCGGTTTACTAGTCAGGCTTTCAAATAGACACCAAAAAGTCTTGAGTTCAACACCAGGCTGCCACCATTGAGCTCATGAGCAAGACACTTAACCCTGAGCTGCACCAGAGGACTGTCCCTGTAGTTAGTTCACTGTAAATCACTCAGGATAAGATGGTCTGATAGATTAGTACTTTTACTGTTTAACTTGAGTTTAAAAGATGTAGCCGTTTATCAGGTAGGGAGGAAATGCTATCATGTTGCACTTTTGGAAATGTTGGTTCAAATGTATTTAGGCAGGCTAGGGATGTACGCCAGTTGGTCGGTTAGAATAAAATATTCCGACAACTATCGGATGGATTGCCATAACATTTGGTACAAACAGTCATGGTCCCCAGACAATGCATCATCATAACCTTGATACTTGGCTTTTACTTAAGTACAATTGTCAGAATAACATTTCAATGTATCCAAAATGTGGGTTTATTACTGAATACCTACAGATCAAATAACATTCCTACCAGACTCAGATACCAAATGTTGTTGTTTGCATACCCGTTAAACATCAGCATGTTAAATAGCATGTTGCTATGCAGATTTTAGCTGTCAAGTTCAGCCTCAAAGCATTGCTATAATGGTTGTATACTTGCTTGAGCTTGACCCTTGACCATTCATATAGCTCTCTGTTTTACAAAATAAATCATTTAATCATTTTACAGTTTTTACATCTTTTTTTATTCGTTTGCTAAGTTTCTGTGATTCCCTAATTAACACAAAATTGAGGAAAAAAAGTAAATACAGGCTGAAACCACTGATACACAATAAACCTCTAACAAGCCTAATAGGCTTAAATCCTTGCCACTCCCGCTTCTACTGCTGCTACAACCACTAGTTGTCTAAAAGTTTTCTTTCAGCTACCTAAACTAATCTTGTTATTGCGACTGCAAATACTACAGTGATTTCTACAACTCTGATTGAAACTAAC
The DNA here is from genome assembly GCA_943593645.1 of Bovichtus variegatus. Taxonomy (NCBI): domain Eukaryota; kingdom Metazoa; phylum Chordata; class Actinopteri; order Perciformes; family Bovichtidae; genus Bovichtus; species Bovichtus variegatus. The sequence continues at coordinate 1,058,151 of CALSCE010009408.1, read as the reverse complement.
ATTGCTTGTAGTGGGAGCAGTACAGTTGTGAAAACACTGTTGCTACTCACAGGACAATGTGTAACTTGATGTAATATGCAACATTTCCATTGTTTTGTATAACAATAGAGGATATTTCTGGTTTGTACCTGGCAGCTTTGTGCAGAGGGACAGACAATATGCAGACGAGAACAGAGATACAGATAAATCCCTTGTCAGCTTCTGTTCATTGTTTTTCGAAAATTACACAGAAGTTATGATTCAGGAAGAGGAGAATGAATAAAAAACAGGGGTTGTGAGCTCAGGGACTGTTTGTGTCAAGCGCCTCAGTTTTGTTCCAGAGCATCACTTGAGCATACCTACACTGCCAAACTACAATGCATAATGCTACAGTAAAAGGTGAAAGGGGCTGTAAGTATCCCGACCATTATTGAGACTGGGAGCTGCTGATTGCAGTTTATTGCATTTGATTTGCATTATGTTATAAGGTGTTGATGGTATTTAACAGCAAATTGCCGTAGCATATGCATTTTGTACATTAAAACAACAGCCATAAAAGCACAAGATGGACGGCGATCTTGTACATTTATCGTTTTATGGCTCCAGTTTGATGTTTTTGGTGACCAATTTTCCACATAAACACAAAATAATTAAACCAAGTCAAATCTCAAGTCAGTCAGAAAAAGTTTAACTCTGTCTTAACAAATCCCAACCACACCCATCTTCGAAATCAGCCTTCATTTTGATCTTAAGTTTTGCATCTTGCATGGCTGTGACGCTATCTCTGTGACAAAATGTGTTCACAGACACACACACAGAAGAACATTTAAAGAGAGGCTCTCTGGTGTGTGTCTGTAGGGGTTGTTGGAACATAGCCGTAGCCCTGCTGTTTATCACAGTTAACAAGACATCCCGTTCATGTACGATGTAATTTTTCCAGTCGCACTGATCTGGTTTACGAATGCTAACGTAACTAGCAGCTATGTGTGAGGGCCGCAAACAGGGGCTATGCTCATCCAGTGTTCTGCTATTTATACTTGCCGCTGCAGCTGACATATGAAATTCGGAGACCTTGCAAATATTGTCACATTTAGGAACGGGCCACAGAATTTGTCTGAACTGAAATCAGACATATACAAGCTAATTAGCTGTATTAACGTTATATTCCGACAAGACTCCATTATGTGTCAAGGTGGATACAGTGTGGAGTTCCTCTTTAAGGCAGGCCTTAAACTCATGTTTGTGATGAAACAGTTTTCAGATGCTGTTACTTAAAATGTTGCTGTTTAAGTGAGTTTAACTACTTCAGCTTAACTTGGACCAGCGGTAGTGGCGACACAAAGCGAAGCTCAGTCGTATTCTCAGAACTCCCACCTTTTTTCATCCTACTGGAGTTTGCTGGCAGAATGTTCAATAAATAGTTACGTAAGGTTGTGTACATATTCAGTAAATCCCAGTACAGCCGATCTCAGTGTTTATACAATAATTAATAAAGGTTATACAGTAAAGCATACAATGACCCATCAAATGCCCCCTGTGGCCAATCAGCAGAGAGAGGAGTGCTCATTGATATGCCAGTACAGTTCTAAAGAGTCTGACAAATCCCACAGCTAATGAAAAGGAGTTAAAGAGCAGTATAGAGGGAGAGACGGGACTCCTGGGTGAGAGATCTTTGATACAAGTCATCCACAGATGAAAGGAGAGAGAATGCCTTCACCACTGCTCGCTCTCCCTCTGTCTCTACCTCCTCCCCGCTTTACGGATTATCTCTCTCTCTGCATCTGTCTCTGTCACTGTCTCTATCTTTTTCCCCGTTTTGTGTGTAAAGCAGTAAATTGAGAAACTCCCATTCAACCACGAGAGCATTAGTGAGGCCCAACACTGATGTTGGCCGATAAGGCCTGACCTGCAGTCAGTTCTAATCCATCCCAAAGGTGTTTTATGGGCTTGGGCTCTGCGCAGGATAGACGGTCTTCATACCAAACAGAGAAAATCATTTCTTCATGGAGTTGTGCACAACAAAATGTTAATGTCTTAATAAGAAATAGGATAGCACTAGGTTCAAAAATACAGAATGGCTGGAATATTCAGTGAACAGGTTCAACCATATTGTTGTTTGTCCCCATTCACTTCTATTGTTTGATAATTATTGCATTTACATATTAAGGATTAAATGCACTGCATAATATGAGCAGTAGTTCATAATTTCAGTCTTGATGGGGAACACCGATTTTACACATTAAAATGATAGAGGACCATTATATTACATTATATTCACATAAACAACCCGCTTGGGGTTGTTTATGTGAATATAATGTAACCTGACAAAAAATGACAAAATGGGGATGTGGAGAAGTAAGCTGCCTAGGTCTCTGGGGTCTAGTTGGTGGTTGTAAAGTTTCATGATGCTGTGATTATACTAGAGGTCACAACAGCTCATTTTATACAGTGAGGTCAACTTTCAAAAAATGGTCTCACATCAGTGAAATGGCTACTATGGGGACACATGAAAACAATTGAAAGTATTGGCTTTTCAGACATACCCAATGTATGCAATTCCAAGACTGTTTAGGAACTCCAGCATGCAGAATTTTTTTTTTAATAATAGGCACAAATAAGTCATTTGTACAGCATGCAAAACATGCATGATTTTTCCCCCACACTGCATGGGATTAGCATAAAGTGGGCATAACTGTAAAAGGGAGTCTTTTCAATCAGATATCTTGAGGTGAGAGGTCCGTTTTTTCGGCAAACTTTTGCCTAACTTCGGAGCGTTATTTCCCAACAAGCTAGCATGACCTAACTTCTCTCTCAACCCCGCCACGCTACATTAACTACAGCCCTCTGATGGCCGCCTGACCCCACCCCCAGCCCCTAACATCCTAATTGTCATCTCAGGTTACCAAACTAGTTGTGATGACCCCTTTGGTTAGTTTACCCTCGTTGACATTACTAGCAACTTAAAGATCGTAATAAGGATTCCGCATCAGCAGCGAAGTTTTCCTGATCCCCGTCAGGCCTGCTCTCCTTCCCTCACTGTGAGAGGACCAGCACAGTCTATATTTAGCATCACAGGGAATTGACAGAGTATCTTTCTATTAATACCTGGGAGCCTGTCAGCAAGCATCTATTATTGATATAAATGCTGCTTGTGTTGCTTTTGAGCGTTTTGCTCAGATCAGTGTTTTCTTCTTGTCAAACTAAAACGAGGAGGAAACATGTTGTGGTGGGAGCATTCAATCTTCTCCCCTTCAGATTATATAACATTAATCTGCCTTTGCATTGGCTCCTGTGGATGCGTGTGTATGTGCAAGAGACAGAGAGCTTTCCTTCCGTGTTGCCCCCCAAAGAGAAATCTGCCTCAGATGACCTGTGATTCCATCTCCCTCATACTCTCTCTTGTTCCACACATGCCCTCCTCTCCTATTCCCTTACTCCTCCTCTCCATGGTGCTCCTCCTTCTCTCCTGTCCTCCCTCTTCTGAATCTTCCCTCACTCACCCTTTCCCCTCTTTCCCCTGATTTTGTCCTGAAACATTCCCCTCCATGCAGATTCTTCTTCCTTTTCCACTTTTCTCCTCTTCGCTTTTATCGTTGCATTCACTCCTCTCTCTCTCTGCTCCTTCTTTCTCTCCTTCCATTCAGTGTCCATGTTCGGCTGGTGATGTGGTTGGATCATGTGTTCCACGCTGGTGGGAACTATTTTGAGTTAGTTATATTTTACTTAAATGTACAATATGTAATTTCGGCTGCCAGGGGGCTCTCAATCAAAACAATAGCAGAAGACGAGCGGCCCATTGGAGTTTGTTATGGCAGTCAGCTTCTCCCGATTAGGATTACTTTATTGTTCATCCTTCAGGATATTTTTACCGGGAACCGAATTATCCACAGAGGTCTCCTCCTCTCCAAAACAAACTCGGTGAGTAAAGCTAGAAGACACACTAACTGAGCAGTTTCACATTTAAAATCAGTGCCGAGCAGCTACAACCTAAAGGCTAATTTTGTTCAGCTTGTTTCTCTGATAATTTAAGATCCAGACGTCCGATGACTAAAATATATAGAGTGTCTGGTAAAAATGTGGCTTAATACTGGATAAAAAGTCACTTAATGACAGCTTCTGGCAGACAACCATTACACATTTCTCTGGGTTCAAAAAGTGTTGGAAACATTAGGGATAATGCAAGTACACAACTCAACTAAATATATAACATAGGTCTAGTCGTTTTTAGACATATTAGTGTGGAAATGTTACATGTAATATCTTTACATTTTTGAATGTTTCAAATGCAAATATTGTACTTTTTACTCTAATACATTAATCTTACAGCTATAGTTACTTTGCTGAATTAAAAAACTTAAAAAAAGAAAAGTGCACTCAGTACAGTGCAGATCTCTGGCAGGTGAGTCTGACTCTGCAGGGCTCCAAACCTTTTTCACCACCATCCCGGAACAGAACCAAAAACACATTTTAACCGTCCCAAAGTGAATCGTCCCATCATCAAAATATAGTTAATTTTTTTCATCATCTAAAGTAGTTAGTTATAGTTGCATAATTAAAACACCGTCACGACCTCAGACACAGGGTAAGAGGACTCAAATGCATGACACCAGAGCAGATGTAAAGTGTAAAATAAAACACTTTACTTGCAAAAGGTACCACAAACTCAAAACACTCACAAGGAGGATTTACCAACATTCCAAAATACTGCTGATGATATACACTACACTGGTTCATGACACAGAGACATAACAAGACCTGACACAAGACAAGAGGAGACAGGACTGTTTAAACATGAGGGGAGTGGGCACAGGTGGAAACTATCAGGGCGAGGCAGACGCTGACGATGGCGGGAAAACACACAAAGGCAGTGTAGTTTCTTTTGTCGTGATGTTGTGATGATGATGAAGGAATCTCTGCTGACACCGGCTCCGTTGCATATAAAAGGTTTATTACAAGTAGCACAGCATCAAACACCAAAAACAGGCGATGTGAGGATCCCAAGCCAAAATGAATCCTCCCCCTTTACATCACTCTGTCCCTGTTATTTATAGGGCACAGAGACCCCCTCACCCCCTAGCAGGTCATCTGATGTCAATGTAATCGACATGTGATTGAGTAAAAAACAGATGTCCTATTCTTTAGTGTGTAGTGGAGAGGCCCCTTCCAACATTCCTCATGATCCTTTACATAGGCATGTATCCAAAACATGATAAAGAAAAGAAACATTGTGTATTGCCAGGATATACACCACATATTTCCCCCCTTCGAGACTACACAGAGTCTCGAAAACAAAAAGAATGAACTATAAATGAATATAATTGTGATAGAAATAACAAATCCTCCAACCCATGCTTTCTTCAGCATAACTCTAATATTAAAATTACTTTATGGCGTGGGGAAGCGAAAAACCTGTCTGGCAGTCATCTTCCCAAAATATCCATCAAACAATCTAGACAGGAAACTTCTCCCACGGCCCCTCTGCCCTAGGCGACCACATAAAGTACTCCAGACCCATTAAAAAGAGGAACTCTAATTATTTGTAACAATTTGTGTAGAATACCACTTAAGCAAATACATATGGAAACCTCAGAAAATAAAATCATAACAATGTCCAAATTCCGGCTGGTCGACCCATCGCACCTTCCAATGGACCTTTCCCTGCCTAAACCCAATTTCCCTAGGCGTTAAAGAAAACAAGAAAACACCTGAGGTCCCAATACAGTTATTCACTATCAGACAACATCATTCTACAAACAATTGCTACAAAGTGAATATTATGAAAGTTACATATTACTCATACAAAGATATACTGTATACATATAGAAAGACATAAGAATGCATCATACTGCAGCTCCTCCGCAGCGTTGACCGGTGTATCGTGTCGATGCTGTATCGAATCCGAACACTTTATCACAATGTCCTTGTTCAAAGTCCTCCAGTCCATCGTAATTGACCCCTCTTGAGTGTCTGAATCCCTCCCCCAATGTCCTTTTGGAGAAAAAGAAAAACACCAACCAGTATCTTTGCAGAAAACAACAAAATGCAAATTAAACATCAAACAAATTAAACATCAAACACAGATTATAATGTGAGATTCACAACATCATATTATTTCAGTTTATGATTTACACTTCCATTTCCCCCCTTAGTATATAACCCCCATCATAACTATCAAATGGCAACAAAATAATAAATGTGAAAAGTATGCTAGGATTAGATATTTAATATGGATATTTCTCCATCAAATCTCCTTCCATCATCACTTCCTCCCCCTCATCTGTACTAGCCATCTGTAATAGTGGCATCTGAGATTGATCTCCAGGCATTACAACACCAACTCATCTCAATATCATAGCCTTCGCAAAGGTCAATAACAGCGTACAGAAACAAAACATCACACATAATGATAGAAGAACTGCCACCATAATCTGAACCAACACTGCTCCTAGCGGTCCTAATTTATTCTGCAACCAGGTATTTGCAGACCATCCTGCTCCTTCTGATTGGCCAAATGCATCCCTTATATGTTTCAATGAATCTATGACACTAGTCATATTGTCCGAACTATCTGAAATCAAAGTGTAACAAGCATCTCATAAATTCAAAGCCACACATAGGCCACCCTGTTTGGCCAAAATATAGTCTAGAGCCATATCATGCTTTAACAATGTCAATCTATGACTTTTTTGAGTATTGGACAAAAAGTCAAACCCCCTTATGGTTTCATTAGCAAACCCCTGTAAGGTATACGTAATATTATCAATGTGATCTGCCAAAAATGTCACACCATACCATGGAAATAATCCTATACCCCATTTTTCTCCTATACTTATCCTCCAATGGTAGGATTCCAAATTATGAAATTGTGCCAACTCTCTTTTCGTCCTACCTCCAGAAAGATCATTAGATTGATCCTTATCGGGTCCTTCTCCCTTCTGAATAGAAAAAACCTCGTATGGGAGTTTCAATGTCGCCATGTAACTACATCCTGTCCACCCATACGGCAGAAATATGTATGCTTTATCACCGCACACCCACCATATATCTTTAAAATTCCCTATAGTCACGTTTCCAGGCAAAAACTGATCCCTTACCATCACAGTTCTATGCTGTTTGCGATGTGGGACATAAAAGATCACCTTATATTCTCCATCACGAGCCTTACGTTCACGCCTATCCAAGGTCATCATATACTCATCACAGTCAGATATTCTCATAAACATACCCGGTCCATCATAAGTATTGTTTGAACAAAAACAGTTGCTAGCCCTCACGGAGGCCACATCCATTGCCTCAGGGACTGCTGTTAACATATTTTCCTGCTGAGCAAGCAAATTCATGTAAGGTAATGTCCCTAACCAAGAACAATTAAATCTAGGCCTAAACAAATGTGTTGCCAAAGCCATCACCGTATCTTTGTCTGATTGCTGCTGATACAACAGCCACGATAAGGCATAAAATTGACATCTAGAAGCTAAAGGTTGAGGCACTGTCTCTAAAATCGAAGGCCATGTGCCTGGTGATGGAACTTTCACCACACATGGACAATTCAATTGTGCAACCGATCTTACGGAATGAGTCAACTGCTGGAACCATAAGTTCCTGCCTGCCCACTTATCTGCAATCCGTAACACTGAAGAATCAAATCCATATGCCTTCCATGTAGCATCTCTCTTTTGTACTGCATGATCTTGATCAGCCATATCTTCCGGTATCCTATCAAAATCAAAAAACTCCGCTTTCACCTTTGGACTAGTTCTCTGAGCTGTCCCAGATGAATCATCATTATTTTCTTTCACCATCGATTCTCCAATTCCAAAAGTTTCAATATCACTGTCCATACCAGACTCTATTTTTAACATAGGTTTCTGAGTTACATTTACCACCACCTTAAATATCAAAGAAGTCTCATTATGTGTCTGCGTAACATTCACAAAATTTGCAGACCTCAAGGACGTTGTTTCTGTTGTAACATTCATCTCCTTCAATGTTACTGCTAAAGTAGTCACCTGAGTCGATGTATTACCACTCTTAGTTGTTGCCAAGGACAAAGTAACCAGCTTCATCTGTGTACTATTCACCCTTGGGGTGCTTACTGTAGTAAATTGTTCCTGAACCTTTTTAACCATCGTGAAAACTTCAATAGGCTTTGAATCTCTTATTCTTAGTGACACTCTACGGATTACATAACCTTCTATCCAATAATTCTGAAATGGCACAAACTTCAACTCTGGATCTAAATAAGTACACGTGTATTCCCCTTGGTCTTCCCATGTAACATTTCGCAAGACGAGTGAACAGTCACTCATAGTTTTCAACCACTTCATGTCGTTATACAAAAGATACTTAGATACAACTCTCTGTAGAATCTCTCCCATAGCTGTAACCCCAAGAAGATTAGCCAACAGTCTCTTAATATCTCCTATGGCAAATTGTGTTCCCACCATGAGCTCATCCATCTTTGACATCCACGGATGTGCTCCATCTTGAATCGTAGGTAACTTCTCCATTATGTCTGACATATCTGTATTCTGCCATGGCTTGTACTCCAAATTCTGTCCTCGGATAAACACTGGAAGTATCTTCTTCTCTCTTTCTTTTCTTGGGCGCAATTTATATCTCAATTTCGATTTTTGGGAATCTTTTTTCTGTAACTGCTCCTTCTCCATCTGCAGTTCTTCTACTTGGCTCTTCAACCTTCTTCGGCTTTCTGGTGATGTAGCCCACTCCAAGCTCACCAAACTTTGGTCACTCTTTTCTTTGATCTCTCTCATAGCCTTCTGTTTGTCCTTTTTTGTTGTAGTACTGGATGTTGCCCTATTAAATCCTCTGGACATCGAAGGACCCTCGTTCTCCGAATCTCCGTCACTGTCTCCATCCTCACTCTTGCTAGAGCTGTCGTCTCCTGAGTCATCTTCTGTCCATGTTTTATCTCCTTTCTTTTCCGCTTTAGCCAGCATCCGCCTGACTGCAGGTGCA
>CALSCE010009408.1:1023082-1039193 GCA_943593645.1 Bovichtus variegatus | reverse complement strand
ACCCAAACCCCTCCACCACGGTAAGGTGATGGTTCTCGGAGGGGCCGCCCACATCTGTGATCTGCTAACTCCCAATGAGCCTGGATGCTGCTTGAGATCCTCCAGCAAGGCCCTACTAATCCTACTAGTCCTTCCAAAATCTCGACTCGTCACTAAAAGTTGTCTGGGCCCCTCAGCTGTGGAACAAAATCAGTGAGCTCTTTTAAATCTCTCCTTAAAACTCACTTTTATCGTTTAACTTTTTCTTAAACAAAGGGTATTTATTGTAACTATTTAAACTATTTAATCCATTTTTATATCTTGTATATAGCCATTTTGAACTTTGTTTTGAAAGGTACTATATAAAGTTATTTATGTTATTATTATTATTATTATTTCAGGGGTTAAACTACTGCGAATAGTAGTTTTAAAATCATACATCTGCTCCTATAAAATGAGGTTGGTCCGTTTTTCTTTCACATAATAAGGAACCTTCCCATCGTCCCTAAAATGTCTGTTTTTCTATTATTTGCAAATGTTATCATAATGACCATGAACTAATGCATGGCAAAAATCATACTATAATGACATACGTCTATCTGTGTGTGTGTGTGTGTGTGTCTGAGTTTTGATTATCTTGGCAACCCTCGGACCGATCTACTTCTCGCTTGCCGTGTGTTTTGCTGAGGACCCGAGGGAGTGCAGTGCTCCGTGTGAAGTTATGTGGATCAGTGCTTTTGTAGAAAAGTGCAACAACCCATTCCGCCCGGCCGGTCTTTGGTTAGCGAATACGCTATATTAACGCGCATTAACATCCACACGTGCGGCCACGTACTCTGTATGTTTTCTTTCACAATATAGCGCACCTGTCCGTGTCATTACGTTGCTGATGATAGAAATGAGGATGTGTGTGTGTGTGTGTGTGTGTAGGACACTTAAGACGTTTATCGTACCGTTACAGTGCAGGTGCCGGGAGCAGCAGTGCAGCACTGTGCAGCATCGAGACACCATCGGGGGGAAAGCGAGAAATATACACAAATCTATTACATTGTAGTTCATTCCCATGCATGGTGCTCAGAATAATCTCAGTCAGCAGCTCTTCTGGCAGCAGCCAAGCCTTGGCACAGTCCCGCTCTTAGCTGGTATCTGTATCAGCAAAATTCAGTTAAAAAAACAAGGAAACAACAATGTCGCCCTAATTACAATACAATTACGATACAATTAAATTCACCATCTTTTTCTGAATCAAGCATGTCCTGTAATTTGGCAAACAAATAATCCACAAAGAGAATGTTTTAGAGTATTATTTAAATTCTATTCAGGTATTCAGTCCTCTCATGGTACACCGTCGTGTTTCTCATTAACGTGATATCGACAGAAGGGAGCAGCAGTCCGGCACAACACAACACTTTCTACAGTTACTCTTCCAGTCATTTCTGCACAAACTACCACTTCAGATTCTGATTCTGATTCTGATGTTGTGACAGTCCAGCCATGTAAGGAATTCCCACTGGGAGGCTCCTGGTGGTCCCTGTTGAGTCAGCAGTGTCTGTTCAAGTCTGGTTAGGATTGTCATCATGCACCCCTTGTAAGTGTAATTGATACACCTCTCTCTCTGTCCACCTCCTCCTAATACATAATGACTTGATTTATATAGCTCTTTTCAAAAACAATTTACTAAGTGCTTTACAAAGACCAAAATCAAAAGAAATGAACACATAATTAATCAAATAAAAATAGAGTTGATACGGTAATAATGGCTAGCGAAGTATGAATGACTAAAACACAGTAAAACAAGTAGAGTAAAAACAGAAAAATAACCGATAAAGAGAAGGCAATTCTGAAAAAGTGCTTTATTAACAGAAAGAAAGAACAAACTAACTGGCCTGATCTCCTCCAGCAAGACGTTCTAGAGTCATGGGCCCCTCAAACCAAAGCTTAACCTCTTCGGGTTTTTAGCCTTGACCTAGGAATTACTAACATATCTCTGCCAGAGGATCGTAGGTTGCATTCAGGCTCTTTAGGGATTAGTAATTCAGTGATATAATGAGGGGCCAACCACAAATGTGCTTTAAAAGTATATGTTAAAAATGTTGTAATGTTCAGGTAACCAGTGTAGAGATGCTAAAATAAGTGTTATGTGGACTCTTCTGTTGGATTTTGTGAATAGACTTGACTTTCTGCAGTATTTAGAACTAGTTGAAGTTTGGACAGGTTGTATTGGTTGAGACAGAAATACAGCAAGTTACACCAGTTGAAGCGGGATGTAATAAATGACAGTTTCTAGATAAATTTTTTTGAGATGTTAAGAAGTTGCAGAAAGCACAACTGAATGACTGACTTCACCTGTTGGTCAAATTTAAGTTTGTTATCAAAGACAACACCTTGACTTCTGCACTGGGTTTTGATGCAACACGATAGAGAACCTAAGTGAGAGGAGATGTGCTTGCTGGATGGGATCTAAAAGCAATAAAACAGATGTTTGGCAATTGTTAGCTGCTAACAGGATATCATCAACTCTAAGAAGTGCTTTGTTAGTACTATGACCTGACTCAGCAGCAGGGGAGGCCACAACACGGGAGCGCTTCCTCCTGGGAGATGTTGCCAGAGAGTTGTTCAGGTAACAGGGAGAGGGACCCCACTTCTTGGTCAGTCAAGTCTGGATTTGGTAGCTTGGCTGCTGGTCACAGGGGCCGATACGAGTCCAAAAAAGGGGCCCGCTCCGGTGCTCTGGTGTAGTTTCTCTCACAGGCTTTCCTCCAGGTGTCCGATGTCTAAAGTCCTTCACCCAGTTAAAAGATAGCTATAGCTGAAATTGACCAAGATCTAAAAAGTGTACCATAAAAATGTGGCTTAAAAGTGGATACAGTTTATGACGGAACCTCTGGCAGGTAGACACAGACGGCGACCCATGCGCATGGCAGGTAGTTAAGGAAACAAGCTGTCGGGATGTTCTGCTTCGTGTAGAAGGCTCCTCATCACTGTGCTAGTATTGGCCCTTTATAGGCCGCAGGCTCCCCCTACTAGCCCTGCACAAACTTCAGAGACAGACTTTTAATCCCAGTGCTGGAAAAACAACCCTCTGAGAGTCCATTTGAGCTCACAGTGGTGCTTTAATTAACTCCCCTCTGAACATGACCAACTGCCTCTCAACACCACAAGGGCATCTCCATTATAAGGCGTGTGTGTGTGTGTGTGTGTGTGCGTGCGTGCGTGCGTGCGTGCGTGCGTGCGTGCGTGCGCGTGTGTGCGTGTGTGTGTGTAATCTCCTTTGTCTCCGTGGCACAGTGGTTTTGGATGAGTGCATCCAGTCTGGCTTTTATTATGTGATAAGTGATTTCATTTGGGACAGTGTGAAACAGAGATGCACTGTAAAATGTATTGACCTTGGTCTGGCATTATATCTAAAATCTCACTGTAACAAATAGCCCCTAATGTGCTTATGGCACATTAATAGCTTTCATGTAACATGTTACCCAACAAAAACCAGCCCTTCATGAAAATGTTCACTATTATGGAGATTTCTAGAACCAATTAACTTTAACTTCTGTCGCACAGCTTCAAGTCTTCCTAAATCACATGCACATTTTTTTTTCTGATATTCCCCAATGTATACATAAATTAATAATGACAATTTACACAGCATTTGTGAATGTGGCCTGTGTCCTCCCACTCACAAGGTTTCTCTAAGTTTGAGATTTCACTGTCTCTTTAACTTAGCCTACTTTAGAATTTTATGTGTGTGTGTGTGTGTGTGTGTGTGTGTCTGTGTCTGTGTGTGTGTGTCTGTGTGTGTGTGTGTGTATATGTGTGTCTGTCTGTCTGTCTGTGTGTGTATACGTGTGTGTGTGTGTGTGTGTCTGTGTGTGTGTGTTTATGTGTGTGTCTGTGTGTGTGTTTGTGTGTATACCTGTGTGAGTGTGTGTATGTGTGTGTGTGTGTGTGTGTGTGTGTGTGTGTGTGTATACGTATGTGATTGCGTGTGTGTGTGTATGTGTGTGTCTGTGTGTGTGTATGTGTGTGTGTGTGTGTGTGTGTGTGTGTACGTGTGTGAGTGCGTGTGTGTGTGTATGTGTGTGTATGTGTGTGTCTGTGTGTGTGTGTCTGTGTGTGTGTGTACGGCCAACAGCAGAGGTTGATAGGATGTGTCAGCCTCTCTGCTGACTCTTATCAACCTCAGTTGACAGAGGTAGACGACACACGCACAGAGAACAGAAATGATGCTGAAACTGATCCCAGTCCATTATACAGTCTAAGCACGACACACAGTGTGCACTCTTACACTGCCTGCCTGTCTCACACACAGTTATCAGGGTGGATGGTGACCCTGTCATTAAAATAAAAAGTCAGATTCTTTGTGACTTTTCTTGTTCTTTTCCCTCTAAATGGACGATACTTGTGCGATTTTTCAGATGCAACATTTATATCTTATCTGATCAGATTGTAAAAAGATTCAACTTTATAAGACTTGATCCTCCCTGTCCTTGAGCAGTTATGTGACCGGGTGCACCATTGTGGAAAGACCAGACAGGAAGATGAGACCAAGAACCTGTCAAAGCTCTTCTCCTTTAGTCAGACTTGGCTTTCGGGTGATGGCTTTCCTCTCTGGACCTGACGAAATCCCAAGCATAGGACGTCAGACACAGAATCTCCCCCATCGGACAGGGAACCATGTGTGTTGAACATGGTCTGTTTTATCCCCATGAGGTGTCAAGGGTGGAGAACACTTTTGCTATGGTGAGCTTTGAATTATATATTTAAAGTCAAATTTGTCCTAGTTGATATTGGCTTGTGTTAAGGAAAACGCACATGGTCAGTTACCATTAAATCCTGGTTCCTTAAATAACAAGATAGGTCAGGTATCCACGCTGTGCCAGCTGTGTGTAACGTGTGGGGGATTTTGGAGAGGTGTGAGTGTGACCTCTGCTGTCAAGTTGGTAAGGCAGAACGGGAAACAAAGTCTATGATTCTAAGGCTAGGAGGGAGAAGATGAGCGCTAACAGGTTTTTATATTGAGATTAACTGGGGAACGAGGTGCAGGTGGAGGACCAGGAGACTGTAGAGGTTGGAGCACTGGTGGACAGAAGAGGAATGAACGATGTGCGATGGGCAGAATCTGATGGAGCAGATGCACCCGCTGCCATGATAAAACCATAGAGTCAAGATTGATGCTATTAATGTCAGTAGTTTGACTCAAGGCTGCTCTGTTGCCATGGTGATAGTTGTTGACAGGAAATGATAACAGGTGGTTTTATATGTAGAAGGCTGCTCAACGATGGTGTCTTGTGTCGCAGGTTAATGTCCTCCACTGACCCCTTTTGGATGACCTTTGATGTTTCTGGTGGTCTCTGGTGATTGAGGCAATATTCTGGTGGACACTGGATTTTGGAAGGACGGAAAAATGACTTTGAATACATTCAACTTTGCTTTAGAAATGAAATGAACCGCAGGAATGCTCCAGCTCATTGTGAACACAGCAGCCCTGTCCTCGCATGTTCAGCCCAATGTATTACTGGAGAACTCTGGTGACTTTACAGTCTACCAGTGCAACACAGAATCAGATTAGTAAATCTCATCTGCTGGAGCCCAGTAAGACCTCAGATGGTGGTTTTTTAACATGACCCAAAATAAGATCCAGGTCTGGTGATGGTTCTTTAAATGACTTTGGTCTTGTACTCTGAAACAAACTACCTGCTAACCTGAGATCTGTCTCAACCGTATGCACAAAAGCATGAAACTGAAAACGCTTCTATTTTCTCAGGCTTGTGAATATTTACTGTGTGTGGGATGGACATATGGTTCCTCACTGTCTTTGGTGGATTTATCTCATTTTTATCTTCTTTGTTGTGGTTTCATTCCTTGTAATGTGTTTATTTTATTCTGCTGTACGTGCTACTTGTGGCTTTATGCATATTCATTTTTAATATACTTATAATGAATGTGATGTATATACTGTATATTATGTATGTATACAATTGCCTTTGCCTTTTCAAAGCATTGGTGGAAGGATGTTACTACTACTTAAATACATGGCTTGTTAATGTCCTGGTTGTAAATAGAATGCAGGGCCTACATTAGAGGAGGGTGGGCAGTCAGATCTTTGACACCGGCCAATATATTAGAGCAGAGAGAGCTTTAAAAGCAGAGGTGTGTTATATTCATTATTGAGCAAAACATTGTTTTTGTTGTGATTCAGTTTAGAGGAAACGTGCTGTTACAGGTGTCAGTCAACCCTCCTGCTCCTCCTGCCCAGTCCAAAAGACTGTGTTCTGCTATCTTCATCTCCGAAATAGAGACTTTTATTCGTCTAATTATCATTTTCTGTACGTGAAGGAAATACTGTGACTTTGTTGCATGGACACAACATATATAGTTTATTAATTGATTTATTTCAAGAATTAATGTTTCAGTCGTGACTGTAGAGCAGCAGCAAGATGTGCTGAGAGAGAAACAGCGTGGCTGCTGGTTCCTCTGTGGAGGAGTGTGGAAGTGCTTCAAGTATAAAAGGCCAGATCTACAGTGAACAACTGTAATAAGTGAACAGTGAAAGAAGGCAGCAACAGGAGGCAATGCAACAAACTTATTTACAGTGTTGTGAGCAGCAACACTACCTGTAGGGACACTAAGAGTAAAGTAAAACCTAACAGCAGCGGAACATCTTGTTTTTGCTGAGCTCCGAAGCTTTTAAGAGTCACATCACTCACACCCTTTGATTACTTTATTGGTATTGATGTTTTAAGGCAATAGTCTGCAACCTTTTTGCACCACGGACCGGTTTCATGCAAGACAACTTTTCTTCAGACCGGGGGGGCAGGCATAACAAAACACACAATAAAGTGCAGAACATATAATACAATTATTACATATATAATGTCAATTTGATTATTCAATTTTATATTATGCACTTTATTTATGTTATTATTACATTGTAATATATATAATATAATACATAAAAATGTTTACAATAAATATTACCAAAACAAAATGTTATTATTTCTGTGCGGCCCGGTACCAAATGATCCACGGCCCGGTACTGGTCCGCGCCCCGGTGGTTGGGGACCCCTGTTTTAAGAGAGAGAATGAAACGATGCATTCAGATACAAGGAGAGTGACAAGTGACAAGTGAAACTAAAGCGTCATTTTCTTTGGTAATTGCGTGCATTAATTATGTGCCATAACATGCTATCAGTGAAATGCATGGAGCTAAACTGCCGTCTAGAGTCTCTTACACTGATATTCATTTTTATTTTGTGCTGTAATAAATGTAACCACAATAATGAATCCATTTGTTTTACCTCAGTGGATAGTGATTTGAAATGCTTAACTTGTTTCGACAAAGACCAGCTAGGAGCTTCCCTTCAGAGAATCTATTTCACCATCTATCAGAGGAGCTGGTATGAGGCAATGCAGGAATCATGTAAGGAGCATGATAACAACCAGAAAATCAAACAAACACTCAAATTTTAAGGGCTTTATATGTTAGAAACAATAACGCTTTGGTAGCAAGCTGCAGTGTTCACACCCTGTCAGCCAGTATAACATCTGCAGAAGGAAGTGTGTGATATCCCACAGTTCTGGGTCAGTTGTTTGTCAATCACCACATCTTGCAGATACAGAACCGACAGTCCCCTGGGATGTGATGCTCAAACAACAATGAACAACAGAAGCCTCACAATTACAGCTTAAGTAAAACCATAGGAAACCTAATGTCATACATGATATGTAAAGCCCACTGTGCCTCCTACTGATGTTGGCATACTGTACATAATTCACAAACCCAAACACACTGCAGCGCTGAGACAGAGTCAATGTAGTGAAAGTATTGCAGGTCAGTCAGTCAGAAAAGCCTTAAAGGGAAAATGTGGCACAATTTATGTGGATATCCAATCAGTGCTGATTGCAATTGTGGTCCACTCAAGAAATAAATTCCACCATGCGGAGCTGTGCCGTCTGTGCCTACATGTACAAGGATGCATAGCACGTGAGTTCCAAAGCTCTCGTAGTCTGATAAATAATCAAAATAAAGAAACTATAAATGAAGCACACAAGAAACGGGGAAAGAGAGGGGTATGACATGCAACAAAGGTCCCACGAGTGTCTGTGTGAAGGTACTCGGTATGCGAGCGCACACTCGGACACATCGTCATGATTGGAAGACTACACAGTCAGGAAATGTTTTTAATTGAGAAGTAAAAAGTGTTGGGGAGGGTATACTTTTTTGATTGTAAAGAAATTAAGAAATCAATAAGCTTTTATAAAGTTATTTGTTTTTTTATTACGCTAATTTAGCTGAATATCAGTAATTATTATACAAATTCAATTCATTGTCATAATTTTTTAGCGGGTTTGATAAATTGGCCAAATATATATATAATACTATTATACTATAATACTGCCGGTAAGACTGCAGTATCTTGAGGGAAGTGACTTGGGACTATGTTGAGACTTGAAATGATTTGAGTCTGGTGGGTATTGTCTTTTAATATGCTGTGGGCTCTTCACAGGCAGCTCGCCTCACCGATATCTCTGATGCTCGGCAGATGGTCGGGATGCTTTCTGTTGCTCCTCTGCAAATTAACAAGGACTTGTCAAGGACATTTTACCTTCTTAAGTTTCCTTAAGAAATACAGCTGTTTCTGAGCTTTCTTCACCAGGGTGGAGATATGTGATGACCCTGTCAGGTTCTCTGTGATGCTGATTACCAGGAACTTAAAACTGTTCACTTGCACCTCAACTCCATTGATGTAGACAGGGGTGTGTTCTCTGAGCACCACCCTGCAAGATTGGTAATTTCTCTGGATATGAAATTCGGACAATAATGGTAGTGTCAGCGCACACTTCCCAACAGAGTTCTCTTCATGTCGGGGTTGAAGTCATGGGTGTATGTTGTAAACAGGAGGGGGGCCTCAGGGGCTCTGGTGTTTAACACTAGAGAAGAGAAGGTGTGAGCGCTCGAGGGCAAAGGCTCAAGCCACTTCAGCAACTACTGTATATGTGTCCGTCCCTGATATTCACACTGCTCCACACATTCTAAGCTGAGCTGGGGGGGGAGGGCCCATTTAAGATTAATAATGTATTTAATAAGAATCTATAAAAATGAGGGAATGAAAAACACCAACACCACCTAGGTTAAGGAGTCTAGGGCTCCAGGTTTTATTTAGGTTTTTATTTTAAAACCGGGAGAGAGCAGCATTGGTACCCAAGACATTTCATAAAAGTTAGATAAGGTATACATTTATTTATACTGTACTTCACATCTAAAGTACCATAGAACGGATCTATAAAAGCAGTTTAAAAACAGTAAGCTAAGACCAAAGTCTATAATATTTGATATTAGGCAATAAAATGTGTGCTAACAGTTAAAACAGAAACTAAAAGCAAAGTCCAGCACAGTAGGGAAGAAAAAAAAGGAAGGGAACCAATAAAGGAGGAATGACCCGTTGGAAGATGTGTTGCTGCCCTCGTTTCCACCCGGGGATCCCTGGTCACACAGCGAACTTACGGCAGTCACAGGCTCACACTCCAGTTCCGAGTGTCACACAATTCCCACTGGGTGCTCACACGGCAGGCACAGCTCCTCACTCTGCCGCTGCCTCTATATCACATCAAAACACTGTACGACCATCGTCTTGTCACCCTCGTGTCTCTTGCTCTCTTTCCTCTGTCTCCTCCTGTCAATTGGAAGATCTGACCACACCATTGGCCACCATCATCACCCTGCTCGCCAGAGACTCTATTAGTCTAAGACGTCCTAAGCAGGTGCAGGGGATTAGTAATGAATGTTCAGTCTGCAAGGGTCAAAGGCAGAATAGTTCTAAAATATGTTTGCTTGAAAATGAAAATATACTAAAACATGCATTAAATAAAATAGAAGAAAACCATGTACTAAAACCATGCAATAAAAATGATAAATAATTAAAACCAATCTTAGGACATAGCAACCCAACTGTTCAGTCATCTTTTGCCTATGACATAACTAATACCATTAATAAGCATATTCAATCAACTGTCTTAATTGGCATGCACAATAACAGGTCTCCAGACGGACACACTGGAATGGAATGCAAAATAATGTATGTCCGCTCCAAAATGTACCGGGTTCTTCCTTGGCCCATGCTACACCTTTCAGTTTAATGAAAATCAGGCCAGTAGATTTTCCTGTAATCCTTCTGACAAACTGACAAACCAACACACTAACAAACAGAACCTCCTTGGTGGAGGCAATTATGCGTCACAACTTCCAATACTGGACATTTATTTGGCTCTTCCTTAGATACAGGTATCACTGTACATAATAAAGCAGAAATCAATGTACAATATCTGTGTTTGTGTGTGTGTGTGTGTGTGTGTGTGTGTGTGTGTGTGTTTGTGTGTGTGTGTGTGTGTTTGTGTGTGTGTGTGTGTGTGTGTGTTTTTGTGTGTGTGTGTGTTTTGTGTGTGTGTGTGTGCCAGCTAAAGCCATAAAAATGGTGGCTTTTAAGCTCGCTGTCATGTTTATGAACCAATCTCAGAGTTGGAACGAGCTGCATAAAAGACTGACGTTCAGACGCTGTCCTGTGGGTCTTGGGCCGGAGGACAGAGGAGCAAGGAGATGAACTTAGCAGAATGGAAAGCACACAGAGAATCTGAGGTAGTAATTGCTCGGAGCCGTTAAATTCAAGAAAAATATTACTTGAAGAAATATGCACAACAAACCAATTCTCTTTTAAGCTTTTCAACATGTCCTGACTCGGACTCCGGCCCCCTTGGACTTGATCCAGGAGCTCACATTTGGACTTGCACTTGTCTGGAAATCAATTTAAGTGGTCTTGATAATAGCCCTAGCTGTTAATGATCCCCATGAACAGACATACGATATGATTCAGAGGTCTCAAAGATAAGTGTTGTTGAGTTCTGGAGTGTGCTTGAACAGCAACAGTCTCCTCTTTCTTGATTGTACTGTATGTGTGTGTCAGTGTGGCCATACATATGTATTGAAACCATCAGATAAACCAAAGAACACCACTGGACCTCTCCCCTCCTTTGTTCTCTTGGCCTTTCTCCCATTTTCCCTCCACATCCACTTCCTCCTTCCTATCCTATTTCTCCTCATCCTCTTCTCCTTTCCTGTACTCAACTGACACCATCAATCAAGCTTTGCCAGCCGAGGTGTTGCTGGATTGAAGGAGAGCCACTTCTCCTTCTGGCTTCCATTTCAAAAGACTGATCCCTTAATAGCTGGTCCAAATGGAAGAGGGGGTGGGAAGAGTAATAAAGAATGATGGATGGGAGGAAACAGATGAGATGATAGAACGGGAAATCGAATGTCAGTTAATTGGTGGTGGGGGGGGGGACATGGTAGGTCACACAGACATTTACGGGCTTATATGCCATGGATGCACTCTCTCCTGTGTGTTGTATTAGAAAGCTTTGCTGCGACAGAGCAGACGAGAAAATGCTAAAATCATGTATGACTCACTTTTAATGACCTTGGCACTTCGGCTACCCTTACTGATGAATTGCTTCAACCTTCTGGGCTGTGATTGTGCTACCTCCCAGCCACTGACGCCCATTTAAGTGGAGAAGGTAAAACAAACCATGCAACTCCCTTTGGAATATTGCTATGGGTGCTTTTAATCAATGTAAACCAGGAATATTTTTGTGTAATTTTAACCAGTATGTGACGTGTCCGACACGATTTATGAAATGTCTGGACCTTTGTCATGTCAAGGGAGCTAAAGAAATCCCTTCATAGAGTTTCACTCAGGATGTTGGATCACAACGTTGTGTAATTGGTTCCGTCCTACAAACTGGCCGTAAAGAGACACAAGCCAGAATGACGTTTAGTTCTGGTTTGGTCAGTGTAGTCTATCCGATGCCTCCAGGACTGCTATAGTTGCACAGACTGGGAAATGTCTGTGATGATCTGGATGAACTCACAGCGACTGTCTGTGTATATCTTCTGTAAGGTGTTGCAAATTCGTTGATTTCAAATGAGGAGACTTGACTACGAGTAGATCTGCAACTCAGTTTATTAAAACCTGGTGAATGACAGCTTGGCCAAGGACTCCAAGTGTATCAGGAAATCATAGTCAGCAGATTGCTGTTACTCTATAACCACCATCCACACTCGAGAGCCCCGAGCTTCCGTTGCAGATACAGTTTATACAGTGGTAGGCGTGGCCTCTTATGGCGTATCTCATTACTATGCCAGGAAGTCTGTGGTTTAGACTTAGCTTCCTTAGTTGGTGCACAAGCTTTGTCCAAAGCCTCTTGGCATCACGATCATCCAATCAGCGACGACTCCTTGGGTGCTATTACACGTGGCAGGCTGCGTTTGCCCAATTCTTCTACACTTGGTACCTGACCTTCACCTAACTCCTTTCTGCACAGGCTACCTAATCTATTCTCTCTGGGTGTTTTCTGTTATCGGCCTTCTTTGTTTAGGCGCCACTCCGTGATGCTCCCATCCACTCATTTTATAGTCATAACAGCTAAATCCTTCAACACTAGACTAAAGGTTACATACATCTTATTCATCAGAGCCTAATAGCTATCTGGTATAAATGACTGTCTTCCCTGTCTCAGTATACATTTCAAATGAGCCCATTTTAGCTTAATCACATTGGTTATACTTATTCATCATGCAGTTACATTCAAGCGTCAAGGCTTATAGTCTAGCTATAAGAATAAAGTAGTGAACATGCTCAGTACTGATGATTTATGCCTTGTTTGGGAGGTGAAGTCTATGATTAGAATGCAGTCCACGATGTCTCCAATTTCCCTTAATGGCAAGCCTGACCTTGACCTCTCTAATGAACTGAACACTTATTTACAATCGTTTTAATGTCCATGATTTTAGTGTGGAGCTGGCAGTTTTCAAAAATAATGTTCCTGAACGGTAAGAACATTGTGCATGTTGATCGGGGCCATGTCCTGAAACTTTTCCAGGATGTAAAGGAAGCAAAAAGTCCCGGCCCTGATGGCATTCAAGGTTGTTTACTTAAGAATTCCTCCCAGATGTATTAGGTTTTATTTTTACATTGTCACCTCAACTCCATAGGGTCCCTTGTCCTCGGAAGAATTCCATAATTGTACCTGTGCCAAAAAATAAAGCTCCAAAGTCACTTCACTACAATAGGCCTGTGGCACTTACTGGTCTTATTATGAAATCATTTGAGAAGATTGTGACGGATCTAAGAAGGAAGGTTGGAGAGAATCCACAATATTGATCCTGGACTGGTATGTTGGCTGATGGATTTTTATTTTATTGAAGGTCAATGGCGTTTTATCAAATGTTCTTTTTTCTTCCACTGGATCACCTCATATATCTTGTACACTAACCAAAGCCAACATGTGAGGCGTCATATCATTAAGTTTGCAGATAATTCTGTCATTGTGTCTCTTCTCAGTAATGATGACCCTTGTTATGCCCATGTAGTGGAGGAATTCACGGACTGGTGTAAGTCATCCTTCTTGGACATCAATGTGTCCAAAACTGAAGGGATGACAATAGATCTTTATTTTTCCTGTGGTGATTAATTATCAGGGTGTTGAGTTTGTGCAGCAGTATAAATATATTGGCACTGTAATTGATGACAAGATGACCTTCCAGCTTCATCTGGATGATGTGTGTAGAAAGGCATGTATTGTTATCGTAAGATTCAAGGTTTTAATGTTGACAATACTTTCATGAAAATGTGTTGTTCCTGTTTCATTAACATTCTCTTTTGTCATTTGCTATGGGTTGCTTACTGCAGGGTATGGGTATTTATTCTATTTGTCATTTATTGTTGGTCTGAGATCTGGGAAAACAGTGACATTGATACAATCAGTCGAACAGGTTAAGAAATGCGAGCAGTCAGTCGATCGGACACGTTGGAAACACACAACTACTACAGAGGGTCAAAGTTGAAACAGGAAGTGGGTCTGTAAACTGTGCAAGAATTTCCACATTTCCAACATTGTGCCTAAAATTGATTTAGCTGGACTCCAAACCCCTTTAAAGTTATTTTTCTCAGTTCTACACTCTGAGTTAGAACATAACCTTTGTGGGGCAGAATACAAATGAAGACTCCCTGAGCCACAGTCCCTGAAGGTGGGAGTGCTGCAGCTTGCTCTTATTTGAAATATTTATTATGTAGATTCTATAGTTGGATCGTAAATTGTTGTTTGTTGTGACTTTTAGAAAGTTGTTTTATTTCATTGATGTTACACATAGAATAAGTGCTAATGTCCACTGTTCGGCACAGGGGTGAGGCTGTATAGTATATATCTGTATATCGATATCTCCTCTCTGCAGATGTCACAATGCTGCTGTGGCGGAACCAAACTGTTGTTTTCTCACTCCTGGCTGCTGTGCTCAGGTCTTCACACTGCTGCCATTTTAGAGAATGGCCCTTCAGATGATGATACGCTGTGAAGGGCCTCCTTGTGCTGTGGAGAGTTTTGGAGGATGCTTTTGCAAAGATCCACCCATTCAACTCAACAGTCCTGTGCAATGAACACCAGCGAGGCCACTGCTGATGTCAATGCATGATGATCATGTAAAATGTTACACAATATAACACACAACCTTAGTAGGCATTGTTCTTCAGAATCAGCGTTTACTGTCATTGTATGAAAGGCAGTCCCATGAGTCCCCTGAACAGTTTCTCATTCACACACATTGATGATGTTGGTATTCAATCAGCTGTGAAGACATAGTTGGCCAACTCACAGTGAGGGCAGATGGAGTGGAATGTTATTGTAGAGGGAGAATTATCCCTGCTGCAGTATTAAAGCA
Organism: Bovichtus variegatus; assembly: GCA_943593645.1. Classification (NCBI taxonomy): domain Eukaryota; kingdom Metazoa; phylum Chordata; class Actinopteri; order Perciformes; family Bovichtidae; genus Bovichtus; species Bovichtus variegatus. The sequence continues at coordinate 1,024,450 of CALSCE010009408.1, read as the reverse complement.
CGCCCTGGGAGGGCGGGCAAGTTAGAGCCGTTGATTGCACACGTCCACTTGGCTTGTCTCAAATGATCGGCTTCTCTTAGATAAAAGCTGCAGCCATGGATGAAAATGGCAACATACTGTATGGCCATCTGATTTACACTGAACACCACAAGCAACATTCCAAAGTCTGCAATATATTCCTGTCTGGATGTTGGACATTTGCATTTCAACAGATGCAAATGTGTGTGATCAAAGGTGATTGGATGGTCTGAGCAGAGTACAAAAGAGAGAGTATGTGCGTGTGTGTGTGTGCGTGAGTGAGTGTGTGCTTGTGTGTGTGTGTGTGTGTGTGTGTGTGTGTGTGAAGTTGTAAGTGGTGTGGAGGCTTTGTTAAGCTTTCCTTTTACAGCTACTCTAGTTTAGTGCAGCGGAAATACACTTCAATTCACAGGTGACCTTAAAAGATGAACTTCATGAATACTTGCAGAGTTGAAACCAACTTCACATGTGGAATCTTTGGAAATGGAGGATCGTGAATCCTCTTTTATCCTCAGCTATTAATTGTCACACACGTACACAGCACACACAGTGAAATGTAGACTCTGCATTCAAGCCATCCCAGTATTAGGAGCAGTATTAGGAGGTTATTTAAAGTATAAATCAGTTTTTAAATGTATTGACTATTCGACGATGCATACCTCCTCCCTCTGTTGGCTGTTATGGCTCTATAATATCAGCACACTCCTCCTTTGTCCCTGACAGGAAAGATTCATAATTAGTCACAAACACTGGCCTTGTTATATTTATATTTTAATAAAAATCTTACATTTCATGCCCTTAATGTATATTATATTTTATATAAAATTGTATTGCTATATTTGAACTTCTGCACTATTTTATGTCGTAGATTTTAATTTCTACTGCATGATTTTCGTTTATACATATTTGTATGAGCATTGTTGGAGGGAGCCTGAAAACAAAGAATTTCATTGCTACACTATGACTGTTATTCGTAGGACAATAAATCAATAAAGAACTTAAACTAAAATCAATTCAAACAGGAGATTGTCAAAAGTGAATGCTGTTTGTGAACATGGGGCTGAAAATTTGAATCTGCATAAACATGCACAGGAACTTACAGCAAGTCTTGCATGCATGCCTCACACTGTTCACGTGAACTACACAGCCGCAGTACACTATTGTGTGATTCTTGGGAGTAAAAAAAAAAGTTACCTCAACAAAGTAAAAAAAAAAGATTTCTTCACATGCATGACCATTATTCCGTACAGTAATGTGAGAGCAGGTTTTACAAGGTGTACAGAGGTAAAGAGGACAATATGTTATGGTAAAATGTCTAATCTAAACTGATTCTCTTTGAACTCCCTCAAT
>CALSCE010009408.1:1012917-1023072 GCA_943593645.1 Bovichtus variegatus | reverse complement strand
ATATAAATTGTCAATGGATTATTTTATATTACATAACTAATGATACAATAACATTAATTATACAATTACTAATAATTACTAAACATTATTTATTAGCATTTCAGTGTTGTCAGTAAAATAACTAATAACTGAAGGTTAGTTGTCTAATAATTTACCATATATTAATGATGTTATAAAGTGTAACCAAACCATCGTGTTACAACGTGGAAAGCATCTTGTAGAAACTGAGCAAATTTTTTTTTTGCCGTAGCGCTGGACGTCACCTCTTCATAGAGCTACTGAGACAATGAACTAGAGCTGGAACACTGACTCAGACTCACTCACATTATACAATAACAAGTGACCTTTAGATCCTAACATGATCCTGTCATTTGTCCACCTAAGCCAGTGATTGTGGGTGACAGAGTGATACTCTGTAATAAAGTATAATAACAGCCATAATAGTGCGTTTGTGCCATTATTAGATTCAATCATTCGGTCAGAATGTACATAAACCAACTCACTGTTTAAACCATGGACCATGTTCTGGCATATGGCACGTGTATTAACAAGGACTAGGAAACAAGAGCATATTACTCCTGTATCAGCTGCTCTGCACTGGCTCCCGGTAAAATACAGAATATAATTTAAAATCCTTCTACACAACCATTAATGTTCAGACTCCAGTTTGTCTTAAAGATCTCGTAGTACCTTATAAACCAACTAGAGCATTGCGCTCCCTGAGTGCAAGGTTACTTGTGGTTCCTAGAGTCTCTAAAAGTACAATGGGAGCCAGAGCCTTCAGCTATCAAGCTCCTCTAATGTGGAACCAGCTCCCAGTGTGTGTTCGGGAGGCAGACACCCTCTCCACATTTAAGAGCAGGCTAAAGACTTTCCTCTTTGATAAAGCTTAAAGTTAGGGCTGGCTCAGGTTTGCCTTGGACCAGCCCCTAGTTATGCTGCTCTAGGCTTAGACTGTCCCCCCGACAGTCACTCACTCACTCCTCTCCTCCTTTCCCTATCTTTCTCTCCTCCTCTCCCTCTCTATTTATATGCATTCATGTCCCTTAAATGCATGTTACTAACTCATCATCAGGGGCATCATCCCCGGAGTTTCTGTGTCTCTCATATGGCAGGTTGCCACTATTAAAGGTTAGGTCTGGATCATGAATCGTGGCTGTTGCTCTGGTCCTGCCTGACGCTCACGTTTACTTTTTATTTATTTATTATTTTATTTCAATTTATTTTTGGAGGCAGCGGGAAACTCATTTTGACATCCTCCTGGATCCATCCACCTGAGGTTTCTTCCATGTTTCCCCTTTAATTGTGGGGTTTCTTTTAGGGAATCTTTCCTTGTGTGGTGCGAGGGTCTAAGGACAGAGGGGGTCGTATCCTGTACAGTCTGTAAAGCCCACTGAGACAGATGTGTACTTTGTGATATTGTATGGGCTGTATAAACAAATTTGTTTAGATTTGATTTGAAATGTAATAATTAATATTGATACTGATTGACAACTGCTTTTTAAAAGTACAAGAACATTTATTTAACTTTAATGATCAATCAATCACAATCAATAAACCTCTATTCTACGAATACACTAAACAAGCAGTAATGAACACTACAACTAAACAAGCATACAATGGCAGCAATCAAGCAAGATGGCGGACGTGCTCACTTGAGTAGCTACGTCACGGTCGGGTTCTGAATGGCGCCCGGGACCGTAAAAGTTATCAAGGAGATGAGAACAATGGGGTTGTGGTTTACACTTTCATAATGGCAAGATGGCACGGAGCAGAGTTATGCAGCCACATTATCTATACCTTTAAGGAGTGTGTGGATACACATGAATGACAACGGCAACGTAGTGGGAGCGCACACTCAATATAACGTTTAAATCAAAGCCAAAACAAGCACCAACACACAGATTGAGGTAGATTAACACACAACATACTCGGCAGTCCATTAAAACACAGCAATGCAAAAACACAATAGTAAAACAATAAAGCTAACAATCATAAAGCTTATAACACGCTATAATAACCTATCTCTGCCCAGACACTAAGCCTCTTACTTGGAAGTGCTCTCGGTAGTGAGTAGGTGTGTTTAGTCCGTCTTAGGTGTACAGCGGAGTTTCTTTGCACTCGGGCCGTTGTCTCGCATCGGACTTATCCTTCTCTTTTGTGAAAAACAGTAATCCTTCTGCAGGCAACATGAAGATGATGATTTGCAATCTTATTCTGGGTCCAAAAACAAAAAGGGTTCAGTGAACAAAAAGAAAAGAAAAGGTGGGTCTGAGTAACTCGTCCAGCGAGATCGGGGAGAGTTTCTAACTAGTTAAAGTTGTTTAAAGTTGCGACATCACCTCCTGTAGCAAAATGAATTGCAGTGGAAAGAGATCGATCGGAAAGGTGGACTGACTATTATATCCTTGGTGACATCATGGGACCCCCTTGGGTCCCCCTCAGGTCTCGTCCAATTGGAAACCAGGCTTCAGAGTCCAGCACGCTTTTGGCTTTGTCTATGGTTAGAGGCTTTTCTTCCTGCAGTGGGCCTTAGGTTAGGCTTTTACCTTCACATACACGCTGGTATGTATATTGAGGTTCCCAGTAACAGTTATGAGCTCAGTATTTTCTCTCTGCTTGTGTGATTGATTGGTTGACACTGTTAGGAAGCCTGCCAAGGGTGAGGTGTGGCCATGCATATACATGAAGTTGCTGCTGCTGCTACACTCAAGCATTTCTGCTTCCTCGAACGCTCTCTCCTCCTTGGACCTTGTAGTCGTTCACCCTCCGCCATCATGGAGGATCTTCCAATCCCTTAAATCAGGGGTCCCCAACCCCCGGGCTGCGGACCAGTACCGGGCTGTGGATCATTTGGTACCAGGCCGCACAGAAAGAATAAAACGTTTTTTTCTTTTGGTGTTGGTAATATATATTGTAAACATTTTTATCCATCCATCCATCCATCTTCAACCGCTTATCCGGGGTCGGGTCGCGGGGGCAACAGCTCCAGCAGGGGGCCCCAAACTTCCTTTTCCAACAGTTTACATTTTTATGTATTATGTTATTTATATTACAATGTAATAATAATAGAAATAAAGTGCATAATATAAAATGGAATAATCACATTTACTTTATATATGTAATAATTAAATGATATGTTTTGCACTTTATTGTGTGTTTTGTTATGCCTGCCCCCCCCGGTTAGAATTGTAGAATTGCAAGAATTGTCTTGCATGAAACCGGTCCGTGGTGAGAAAAGGTTGGGGACCGCTGCCTTAGATGCACCTTGAGAAGCGAAGACAGAGGAAGCTTCCAAAGGAGCTGAGAGCAAAGAAACAAAGGAGTATCCTAAGGAAGTCTTTTATCAAGTGGCGTGACGTATACACGGCTGTGCAGCACGTGATCAGTAACTGACGTTGCTTAATGCTGACGCTATGGAATCAAGGATTTCTCACATGACTCTCTATTTCTTCTCCTTCTGTCCTTTACAGGGAATGTCTTTGTGGTGAGTCTGGCCTTTGCAGACTTGGTGGTTGCATTCTACCCCTACCCTCTGGTGTTGTACGCCATATTCCATGACGGCTGGTCACTAGGTGACACCCAGTGCAAGGTGAGCCTTGACTGTATATCTAATGCTGACTTGGTCTTAGAAGTTTTTGGTTTTCTTTGTTGCAAGTTATTAATACAGCAACACTAGACTTTTGCTATAAGTTGTAGACACACTACAAGCTACTCTCAAAAAGTAGCTTAAAACTCCAAAGCTATTTCTCATGGAGGAACATCTACTACTATTTAGTACAATAAACAAATGCACTCATTTTGTTGTTGTGTTTTTATAACTACATTGACATTTCCTCTCTTTCAGGTGAGTGGCTTCCTGATGGGCTTGAGCGTCATTGGCTCCATCTTCAACATAACGGGCATCGCCGTCAACCGCTACTGTTACATCTGCCACAGCTTCAGCTACGACAAGCTGTACAGCTACCGCAACACGCTGCTGCTGGTTGCACTCATCTGGCTGCTGACAATCATAGCCATCGTGCCCAACTTTTTTGTTGGCTCGCTGCAGTACGACCCCCGCGTCTACTCATGCACATTTGCCCAGACAGTCAGCACGTCCTACACCATTACAGTGGTGGTCGTCCACTTCTTTGTGCCCATTGTTGTGGTCACCTTTTGCTACCTGCGTATCTGGATCCTGGTCATCCAGGTGAGGCGGAAGGTAAAGTCAGAGGTCCGCCCTCGCATAAAGCCCAGTGACCTGAGGAACTTTATCACAATGTTTGTGGTGTTCGTGCTGTTTGCTATTTGTTGGGCACCACTCAACTTCATTGGGCTTGCTGTTGCTATCAACCCTGAGGCAGTGGTGCCTCACATTCCAGAGTGGCTCTTTGTGGTCAGCTACTTCATGGCTTACTTCAACAGTTGCCTTAATGCCATCATCTATGGCCTGCTGAACCAGAACTTCCGCAGGGAGTATAAGCGGATCATCATGTCTGTGTGGATGCCACACCTCTTCTTCCAGGAGACGTCCCGGGGGGGCACTGAGGGCATGAAGAGTAAACCCTCGCCAGGACTCAATAACAACGAGCAAGTAAAAAGAGAAACTCTGTGACATTGTTTTCCTCCTCTTTCATGTCCTCGTCCCTCCTCTTCTGTGTTTACTTGTGCAGTGCCATTCATCAGACTTTAATCTCTATTGTACCAAAGCAATGAACTTTGGAAATGCAGACAGAGTGGCCAGTAGTTAACGGGACTGAGATGAAAGTGAAAAAAACGATAAAAAAGAGGCCTCTTGACTACAAAAGCTGTGTTATCCATTCTTTTAAGAGTGCCATTCCTAAAATCAAGGCTCATCAATTTCAGTTGGTACTGATCTCATCTTGAGAAAACACATTTTTTAAATAGTAGATGGGCTTAAAATCCTTTGTCAACAGATGTAATGTTTTGACGTCTAAAACTCATGGCTCATCTTAGTTTACAGTAAATCACCACAGATGATTGCAAAGACACCTCAGGATAAGATTTGTGAGAAGAACACAAATTAGAGTCTGCTACAGTATAGTTTATTATGCTGCAAGGGAAAACAACTACTACTACTAAACTAAAAAAAATGTATATGAAACTATTGAATTGTCCCCCTGCAAAGCTTTGTCCCACAAGGCCTGAAAGTAATTTAAATTGTCTGACATTTTAGTTCAGATTTGACAAGATTTTGACAATTACTGGCACGTGAAGTCTGATGTGGATTTTTATGGATCCCAAATGATAAACCCTAATGAATCTTGACACTTCCTTTGCTACAACGAATGCTTTGCAATTTCACTCTTACGCAAGAAATGAAATGAGCAGATTGCCATTGAATTGACGAAGCACAATCACGTAACCCAGGGGACACAAGCTGAATTCTCCCTATGAATTCAAAGAATTCATTGTTTACTTGTGATTCTGCAGCAGTGCTGATGCAAGGAGCAGAGAGAGCTTTGTAACGCAAGATTAAGTGTGAATGTTGAGGTGGTGGACAGGCATGTAGCATGTCTGATCGCAGGCAGACTTTGATGCCAGTATCGTTACAAATACATCATTTGATTACACATTTTTAAAAAGCAACAGTGGTGTTCGAAACTGTTTTCCCACACGACAAAACACAGTTGTGATGTTCTTTGTAATTTACTGTTGCGTGACTGATGTTTGAATGGAAGTAACAAATGGATGCAAAAGATCTGCTGAGTATCTTGGTGGTTTCTCACAAACTGCTATGAAGTGGGATGAAATGAACATTGCAGCCTTCAGGGGTCTCTTTTATTCCTGCTATAATTTGATTTTCATCCTGATATTTGTCATCGGATTTTCACCTGTCAATGTTATTTTAAAGTAAGAAAACCAAAATTGATGAGCCCTAAACATGTATTGCGACTTATTATGTATCTTTTTTGTACACCTCAGGGTGCCTGCCTTCTCTACTGTGTGGGAAATATGTATTTGAAAGTGGAGGCACCAAGAGATTAGTAATTTAGGTGTTTTACATCATGAGGTCCACAATGGTTGTCTGAAAGTCCACACAGTGGCTTCTTCCTCCTTCTGGATTTACTGTACTGTATTAGTATTGTACTAATTGTGTGTTTTAGCGCACCAAATGTTTTTATGGGTATACTGTATAACAATAATTACTGTATCTATCTTTCTCTTTTTTTTAAATGATAAATGCACCACAGCATGATGAATCCCTGACAGGTGTCTTTTACTGTTACTGGATGATGCCTCAAACTTCTGATGGGCATTACCATGGTTTGTCAAAGGTGCCTGATTTATTGTTCCTCAAAATGAAGATTTTACCAAAAAACAAACAAACAAAACACGCTGACAGAAGGCCATGGTGGGGTTACAGATGTATTATCATTACGCTGTCCCTCGTCAGCTGATAGGGTCGAGTCAAGGTGTGTTCACACAGAGCAGCATGCACGTAACGTCAAAGTCACACACACACACACACACACACACACACACACACACACGTTGTCAGTGCGTATCACAAAGGTGGTTGTCATGTCATTTTGTGTTTTGTGTGTATTCACTCCCTGTAGTGCTTTTTTCTCTGCTACTACAAACTTGACGAAAGAATGTTGAAGAACAAGCAACACCATGAAATTCAGGGACAGACTAGATTCTATAAAAGGGTTTTGTAAATGAGTTGGTAATTATATTATCCATATATTAAACACTATTTATGTATCTATCCATGATATTAAACACCTGGAAATGACAGTCCACAGCAAAACATCCCAGCTAAGCAGTCGTCAGGTGACAGACAGGCTCCAGGTGCAAAATCTCTCCAGCTGTCATATTTGTGTAAATAATGCAAGACAAAAATGTACTTCTGAATTTGTGTGAACACACCTTTAGTCGTCATACAACTGCAATACTAATATTACATTATATACAATGAGGATTCTGAATTGTTGGAACATTTATGTATGTAAGCCTAGAATAAAGTCATAAAAACAAAAACCCTAAAGGTATATGAAAGCACAATTATCTACGAAGCCCGGGTGACAGTGTACTTTAACAGTTTACAAGTTTAAATCTTAGTAAAGTTTCAATCTTAGTAATGATGAAAATCAACAATTTCTCTATGCTTTTTATACTTCATATCAGTAGCAGAGAACTTGACGGCAAGAGAAGCTTATTCAATACTTAAAATAATGCTACTTCTGTTTTCTCCTGTGTATCTTAGTAAAGCCAAGGAAACAGGTGGTGCAGGCTGATCTCCAGGCCTGTCATGCTGTATTTCACGCTGGTAAAGAATGTGCATGTTGCAATGTCTTTTCTTACTTCTGCTTTTGCTTTGGGTTGGGCGATTCTGGCTCGGGGTGTTATGATAACTGTGAAAAATTGCTGCTGAAAATATGATGATGAAACGATGATGATGATGATGATGATGATGATAAACGGGTAGGAACTGACTTACTAAACATGTCTGCTGTACATGCAATAATTAAAGGAAAAATAAAATATATTGTGTTGTTTTTAAAGGAGCACTAAGCGACTTTCTCATGGATTTCGTAGATTCTTCACATAATCATAATCATCTCAAACATTTCAACAATAAGCGCACAAGGCTGAAAAGAGAACAGTGTAATACATGCAGCCCGTGAGCGATAGCTGGGGCCTTGATTGACCTCACTGCAGAAACAAGCTTATATCAGGGACGGGCCTTTATTTCTCACTTCCAATGTTTTATGAGTATTTTCGATATTTTAGTTAAAACTCTCTTCTTTCTGATCTCCTCTGTTTTAACTTGCTGCTGATGCAAACTCAGTACTTCAGCCATGTTCACATGTTCTCTAAATGTACATTTCTACAGGTACAACAACGTTGTCGTGTCATACTGAGAACACAAATACTGTTAATAAAGTTCCTTCCATTTTGACATTTTTCACTGTAAAGCCAACGTCAATCTAACTCAGTACTTCCTGTAAATATTTTCAAATGGCCAGGTGGGCTTTTAATGTGAAAACCTCTTCAGGAAGTGTTACTTTTATGGTAATTTAACATAGAAGCGATCGGAATTCATTCATGACTGTGAGCCAGTATTTCTGTGAGAGAAGAGTTGTGAGTATGAAATGACTGCCGGTTGCCATGGAAATGTACATTATGCTCAATTGAGCTATTATAGGACAAGCAATTTAAATCCCCTCAATGTCCCTTTACATTTCATTTGACCTTTATTAGCAACTAATTTTTATTTGTTCGTGCTGCATATTACTTATTTTAATATTGGATTTTATTTGACAATTTACGAGATGGTAATAATGTAGTCAGTGAAAGAGTAAAGCAGCCAAATATATGATGAGCACCTACTACCACCTCTTAAATAAAATATGCTCATTCTCAACCTGCAAAGCCCTTTCAACCTTCATCTGTCAGTGTACATTATGAAAACATTATTAATAACTACTCTTTTTTTGCCTTACCAGTCGCTCAGTGGTCCTTTGAGTAGGAAAGAGAAAACGGAAGATATGTTGTATTTACTATTGTGACTTGAGTATATGCTGGAAAAATTATTTATAAGTTTGCCAATGACACTGTAAAGAGTTAAAATATCAATAAAAAATATTTTTAATTTTCTTAACTTGTTTTTCTTACGGTTTGCAGCAAAAGGGTGGCTGGTGATAATACATTAAAATCTGCTGTGCACTATGTAAAGAATAAAACAGATAAGCATCTTTGTGTACCTAGAAAAGTGCTACATGCATTAAATGTATTATTATTATTAGATGTGCTGATAGATTTCAGGATGGAAGTGACGTTTGTCTGCTTTTGATATTCTCCTGTAATATGTAGCGAGATGCTGGGTGTATCTGAGCGTTCAGAAAAATACCTCACCACTTGTGTTATGCATGCTTATACTTATGATGTGTTAATCTTATAGTCCCTTTATGTCCTCAAAATGTTAACGCTAGTACTGGTAATTGATTGATGATGGAAAACATTTTCATTGCTGTGGTATCAAACACTAAAAACACCTAGAAGTGCTTCAGGAATAATGCTGCTCACCTCCACATATGATTAATGTGAAGAAAAAAGTCTGACAACTGATGTCATCTGTAATTACTCCTATCCTGTTAGAAAGGAAAGCATCAGAGCGAGACTTAAAGAAGTCTTTCGGTCAGTAGACGATCCCCAGCCTCTGCAGTCAGCATGTCAAAGTGTCCTTCTACAAGATACTGAACCCTTGCACCTGATGGCCAACGGTGTGCGAGTGTGTGTGTGTGTGCGTGGATGGTTATTACTGATGAGCATGTGGCACCTTGTACAGTAGCCTCTGACTCTGTATGAATGTGGGTGACTGTGTGAATGGGTGAATGCTGACATGTGTTGTAAAGTGCTTTGAGTGATCGCTAAGATTGGAAAAGCGCTTTATAAATGCAGAACATTTACCATTTAGAGCAGCTTTCTTAAGATGACAGTATAGCTACTGAGTTACCTCTCTGCTATTCAATTTTCAGTTTAAATTCAAATGAAAAACCGGGGTGAAATATATATTAAAGGTTATATAACGAGCATTGAGAGCATTAACATTTACTATGTGCTATGTAAAGATATAGTAACGTCCACCTGAGAATTAAGTCTGCCTCCCTCTGTGTGTAATCCCACTTTCGCCGTACGTGTGTTAGTGCATGTGAGAGAGTTGCTCATACGGTGGTTACCGCTGATAACCGTCCCGACCCGGTTCCCCCTCAGGTTAACACCGTTAAGCACTGTTGCTGTTGTTTGCAATGTTCATGCTGCTAGCCCCGTTAGCTGCTAGCCACCTGCTCAGCCGTCGCAATGTTGAGAGCCTGTGGAAACAATCCCTCAATCATAGATATGCTCTGAATTCCGTATTGCGAACCTTTGAATAATATATGTTAATGATACATATCCCATATTAGTTATGATATAATTTTTTTTTTTGACTAAATTCTCATCTCTCTGTAAAGCACTTTGGTCAACATGTGTTTCTAAATGTACTTTATAAATAAATTGACATGTTATAAATGTGGATTTAATGCTCCTCTCTACCTAGCAGTCTATCTCTGTGAGCACTGCATGATGGGAGATTAATGCAAACAAATAGCCTCTGTCGGCGCACACACACACACACACACACACACACACACACACACACAC
>CALSCE010009408.1:949081-1012817 GCA_943593645.1 Bovichtus variegatus | reverse complement strand
ACACACACACACACACACACACACACACACACACACACACACACAGTACTTTAACAACTCAGGCCACTCTAATGAAACCATGACACACATACACAAAAAGAGATAATTCATTATATCAGTGCAGCACAATATAACCAGTTTTTTTTCCAGCAGGTGAAAATCTTTAATTTCATCCGTGTCCTTTAATAAAGAAGCATGTTTAGCATTCCGACAGTAAGGATGTCCAGACATAGCTCTGGAAAATGATCAGACCTTGTTCAACCTTGTTTAATAAAAAAGTCAGTAAAAAAAAAAATCACTGTCCACGTTCTCATATCCTGACACTTGTGTTTGGTGGAAGTTTGTGTTCACCAGCTTCAGGGCAGCAGAGACAGTGGCAATACACACCAAAGGAAACATCTTTGTGTAGAAAATATTTTTTAACACAATTTCAAACAACAACAGACGCATGAGCCACACTGACAAACTTATGGATGTGCTTCAGTGTCATGTCATTTCCTTTATCAGGAACATTTTTTTGTTCAGTCCGCTGGAAACTGTTCCACTTACAGCTGTGTGCGCCATGAGAAGTGCTTGTGAAGAGTTCAGAAAGAGAAAAAGAAAAACATACTAATGTACACCTGCAAGACTGTTGGAATATAGATCAGAGATGGCTTACATGCAAGGGGAGGCTCAACTGTTTACCCCTTATGCGGTTTAGGGAAGGCTCCACTGATTTGGCATTGCACCACTATAATATTGCACATAAAAGGATGCAGCAGAACCAGAGAACCCATGCATTTATTGTCAGTCTAATACAAATATTCAAAACAGAAGCTGGCTGTTTGACCCACAATGCTACAGTTGTTGTGAGACACATTCTCTGCTGTTTTATTAGATTAAAAGAAAGGCCTTCAGATACAGAGGAAGGCGTTCTGAAGACGCATGGCATTACAGGCTCCACAACCCTTGTTGATATGATCTATTGTTTGCAACTTACTGTACATTTGTTCTCTGCACTGTTAATGTGAGCTACTGACATCTCATGCATGTAAACTGATGAAACGAATGATTGGGAATTGGTTTCTGCATTGTTTTTGTTTGTAAAGTGAGAAAGTGATGAACTGATTTGGCACATTGCTTACTGACAAACCTGTGCAGTAAATGGTCTTGTGCCGGTGCGAGCTGCATATGTAAGCAATGGGCTCAAACTTGATTCAGTGTTTTCTGACATCCTCACTGTAAAAGACAGAAGTCGCTACTGTTAAATACACGTGAGGACACGGCTTGATCTGCTTACCACTCGAATTGGAGTAACCTCCTTTATTAGTGAACATGGCAACATCTTAAAATGGACTGAGCAGTAGATACATTTCATTTGTACCACTGAGTACAGACGTATGAATACAGGGACATCTAGTGGTGAGAACGAGATGTCTCCAAGACAACAACTCAAAGGCAGCTGTGTATCAAACAACCATCAGCTGCAGACTCTGACCCGTTTCAACACGTCCAGCTCTTACCTGCAGCTAATAACACAGCAGCAGGGCCAGGATTTACATATCCATTGTTTGTTAAGCAGACTTCTGTGTGGCCTGCCTAACCCTGTGCTTGCCTTGATTCTTTTGATTGTTACACTGCATGGCCAGAACTATGTGGACACCTGAACATTCCCTCCATGTGTGATAGTGTAACATGCCATTCTGACACCGTGGTACTAATGTGCTGCTCTGGTCATGTTCCGGTTCATCCCGAAAGAGTGCAATAGGGTTGAGGTCTGTGCTCTGTGCAGGACAGTCGAGGTTTGGTTTACCAAACTAGGAAGAATCATGTCTTTATGGACCTGGTTGTATGCACGGGGGCTTCGTCACGTTGAAGCAGGTACATTTCATCTCCAAGTTGGAAACTCACTCGACTCTAAAATATCATTTCATGCTGGAGCATCACGATCTCCCGTCCCTGGAACTAAAGGGACCTAACCCAAACCAGAAAGAAACAGCCCCAGGCCAAAAGGACAGAGTATGTGGAAAATGAGGTCCACATACTTTTGACCATATGATGTATAAAATACACTTGTGGTATGTCAGTAAACAGGATTCCTTAACGTTGTTCAGCACCTAATCTTTGCTCATTCAGATGTCAGTTAACCGCTGAATGTCAAACAAAGACACACGTCACACAGCCCCTTAACATTTTGCAAGTTTAATAGTTAAAGAATGAAAAAACACCGAAATGTTTTTGTTGTCACATACAGACCATGGTTTGGCACAAAATCCCCCACAATCCACTCCTATAAGCAAAGTCACAGAGGCACTTTCATCATGAGCAGGCCAACTGAGCCAGTGAGCCGGTGAAGACACTGAGTAGTCTGGAGATCAGAAACATCCATACAGACCGGGGACTTCAGCAACCATCTCAGCCTCCCAGAAACCTCGACTAAAGCTAGCAAAAGCAACCAAAACCAGAGAGGAGTACATCTCTCCTGATCTAGGGGAGCGCCTCGAGTGCAGGGGGGTCAGTCCGGAGATTCAGCTGAGATGAACAGTATTGACTTTCCTGCGGTTCTCAGCATGGACAGTCCACAATCATGTTTTATTGTTTTCTTTTATTTAGACAAACCCAAATAAAAGGCACATAAAACATTGCGCATATGTTAACATAATTATTCTCAATGGACATACATTTAAAAAAAATGTAGGAATGTTTTACCTTTCTGCTAATCAGAAAGCCTAGCCTTCGTATATACAAAAATTACCATTGTTAATGTTCTAATACAAAAAGATTTATAAAAGGTTATTTTTTTCTTGCATGTGTCTGTCATAACTAACATGTCCTCTGAACTAAATGGTTTGTACAAAGATATACATTCATCTGCCTTCACATCTGCCAAATTCATCATACAAACTTCACAGAAAATAAAAAAAATAAAAATAATCTTCCAAAATCATTATTTGGCCAAATAATGTTTCTCACATTAGTCAAATTTAAAAAAATCAAACCACAAGGTTAAATGTCATTGATACATTTACATGACCTTGAGCCAAATAAAGACCTCAATTCATGTTGCAAGGTTGTTCCTGAAGAAGAAGAACTTCACAATCATTAGGTTGAAAAAAAAAAAAGAAAGCTAAATCACAACATAGTTTGGTTGCCGGACCTGTGGGGCCCTGGGCCGTCTGAACTGATGAAGGCTTCCCTCACAAAACTATTCCATCACACAGCACATCTAGAGGAGGAAGCATCAACGTGTGGAAAAGTCTGCAAAGTATTTCAGGCACACTTGTTTACGGCCACTGGAGAAGGACAAATGACACCACACACTTCCTTTCATCCTAATTTTTTTTAGTGTTTTGTTTTCATAAAAAGTCACTAGCCTTCTAATTATTGTTTTTGAAATCAAACCTACACTGGACAAGCTCAGTCATCCACATGCAACATTGAAAAAAATTAAAATAAAAATGGGAAATGAATCAATTTCATAGATCCTAATGCCAATACACATTCAAACGTTTCCCTTGGTGGACAGTGTTGGCATGCATACAATGAAATTAAGGGGCAAAGATCTGGGCGGTCTAAATGCAGATGTGGCCAGGTGAGCTGTAACACAAACACCAATCATCGTCTCCTTCCACCAAACTGAAATGCCCCTCTTCGTACCACTCTTCTGTAGTGTGCACATCATACAGTTTGCTGCAAGTGCTCCAGAGTTCCTGTGCTGAAAAAAGGACCTAAACTACAAACAGGCTTCACATCTACAACTAATTTCACTCCACCAGGGAAGAGTGGGACATTATGTGAGCCGTGTGCAGAAACTGTTGAGGCAGAGATCACAAAAGAGGCTTAACATGTTGGCTCCTATGTTCAGTCACTGTGGATGAAAGCGCACATCTCCAACCTGTTCAGCTGGAATTCTGGAACTAATGCCTTCGCCCCGTGATTTTTTGGGATCAGGCTGTGTTGAAGTCGAGTGTGGCCTTTCAGAACAGGTAGAAACTCTTCAGTCTTTAGACATGGTCACATGACATGTAACAACCTTTTTTGTTAGAAGTACACTGACTCAGTGACCCAAAGAACAAAACTGTTTAGCTCTGGCCACACATACATTGGGGCAGACAGTTAGTGTCTGAACTCTGTGGGTTCAGGCATGAAAGGAAGACCTACATCTGGTACAATGTTACGGTCTGCTCTGACATCATGGTATCATCCATTGCGGGGTAAAACTGAATTCAGGATTCATTACTTTTTGGCCCTGATCCAGAGCCAGGATTCATTGGACCAGACAGCCTTGTTCTAGTCAACACGACTGGCAAGAATAGAACAGTGTCCCGATGGTCGTCTTTATGCGCCACAACTGTCTTGGTATTAACTGTAGTACGATAGGACTGCTGATTTTTGCATTTTTTGGAACTAGCCTGCCCAATGTTTCTCAAATTCATATAGCAAGTGCTGCCCTCCCATGTTTGAATGAGGCTTGTGTTCTGGCCCAAGTCGTTGTTCACCTCTGTGGTTGCCACAAAAAGTTGTTTCAATCTTCATGATGCTCAAATGAAAAACACCTATTATCAGTAATGACTTCACATGGAAAGCATATATGAAATTGGAATTATTTAACGCAACTCCACTTCTGACATCCTACTCTTTCAGGTACACCTGAGCTTTGATGGGGAAATAAAGCCCCCTTTGTGATCACAGCCTCAATTTTCCAGTGAAGATGAACTGCCAGGATAAAAAAATTAAAATAACACTGAGCTAGGCAAGCGAGATCTACAGAGAAAATTCAGTTCAAAGAAGGATATGGCTGGAGTTCTCTCTTTATAATAATTAATCATTTTCCTGAAGAAACTACAACCAACATTGAGTTCAACCAGCTGACAGGTTGATCTGTGTAGCTACATCCTCATATTGCTAACCCTGTGCCACAGAACTATACGGTTTTCAAAAAACTAAAAAAAAAATACAAAAAGCCAGCCATGCCTCTGCACTGGGTGACGTGTTCCTTCAATGAGAATAATTACAAAGTGTTTTTTTTCTCAAATAATTCTGTGACTTCAGTTTTAGTCTCTAAAGAGTAGCACCATGTGGGGCAGATGACATGCACAGGCAAAGAGCGAGTTTGACAATCTGAAGGGCATAAACTACGCTCAGTGTTCATGTCAATGAAGAAGCATGGTAACAAATTCAATGGTATGGCTCCTTAATGCGTCTTCCAAGTTTTTGGACAGCAATGAAGTTCTATGGTATTGGAGGGATTAGCATATCAAGCCGTAGCTGCACAGATCATTGTTGTTAGTAGAACTAACTGTTGGTTTTTGGCCTTTCCATGGGATTTGTCTATAATGAAAAGATAGCGACACCAGCCTTATCCTTTAGTCTCTGCTCATTTCTCTCTCCTCAGATGGACGGCCACATCAGTGGTGATATAGTTCTTCCATTGCTAGCCTATGGCAAGTAGAGATGTTCCCTCTCCCACAGGTAAAAGGCAATAAAATAGTGTTTCATATTTACAAAGAAATGGCCAGTGTGTAAATTGACATGGTTTTAAAAGACTATTCTCAGTAACCTTCCTGAGTTTGACTGACAGTGATGGGATCCTATACCTGCTAAAGTAAACAATCTAACTGAACATACAAGTTAACTTTGGGACTGCTTTCCTTGTACACGGGGTAGCTCTCTTGACCTCTAGAGTTAAAAATTCTTCAGTAATCAAAATGTAAAATTATTTGACCTGTGATAATACTGCCATTTTAAGGGCAAATCCTAGGGGACATGCTTTCAGTACAAGACATTTCCTCTTTGCTGTACCTTCAACTGTCATGTCGATATAAATACATACAAATATTCCCAAACAGAGTATCCAGCAGTGACGACTGACTGGTTTCCAGCCATTTTAAAACACAGACATGGGGGGGGGGGGGGGTGATGGATCTAAACAGCCTCTGATCCATCAGCAAACTCCACATTATCACTCATTCTCCCCCGAAATGGAAGCTTTGTTTTTTGTCATTAAACTTTAAAATACATAAACTATCCAATACTGATAAGTCCACTAAAATAACAGAAAAAAAAACATGAAACAAAATTTGCCTGAAGAGGAAGCATTTAAGAACTCTGGCAATACACTTCAATTTAAGAAGCTGTAAAACAAAGCCTAAAGGTATAGTAAGGTATCACGTATCACCCATGTTTGAAGTCAGATGCCCAGTTGAAGAAGTCATTTAATAGGTCAGTTTTACAAGACCGACACCATCCTTCAAATAGAAAAGAAAGAATTGTGGAAAAGGGCTCTAAAAGGGTTTGCCTCTCCCCAGCATATAATGTGTTTAATGCAAACACTGCTGCAATGAGCTGGCTCACCCTCAACTACCGGTAATAGTAAAACATACTACCCAAGTTTGAAAAAGGGGGAGGCAAGGGATAAATAAAAACAAAATATGGTTGACAACGTAGCAGCTGATATTGTAATAACTGCCCAATAATTTTAAACCAAAGTGGAAGAAAATCTTTTGGTTTGAAAGTAGTGTAATGAAACCTCTTCATGTGATGAACTACCTGTAATGCAAACAAATTAACATTAAAAAGAATGCGAAAATGATGTAAAAAAGCTGAATTATTATTGCAAGAATATAATGGGTATTGTTGGCTTCTAATGAGAAATTTGTCAGACAGACAGCGGTCAGAAGACCCCACCTGAGGAGCCAATTTCTTCTCTGGGTTTCAAAAAGGAGAATTTAGTGTCTTATGCTTTAAATGCCATTTGAAGGTTTTCCCCATATCTTTTAAAATATAGCATTTAGGGGGAAACACTATAGTTAGAAAATCTTTGGCATAAAATGGTCATTATTTACACAGAATATCCGCACAAAATGTAATCCTTCAAACATCCACCCACATCTCGGGTTCACATTACGACAGAATGTGAAAGAAGTTATCTGAAGTGTTCTGTGGCCTGTGACATCATTTGGGTCATTCGGGCAGTAGAGGTAACAAGTATCGATTATCTGAGCGTGAAAGTTCATTCTTCACCTTGGAATTAGTAGTTAGATAAATAATCTCAACTTCAGGATCATTTGCTACCCTTTTCAGAGCTTTCAACTTTATACCATAGTCTTGATCAGAAGAAGGAGATTTGAGGCCAATCCTATCGGGCACTAAAGAACATCTTTGAACAAACTGTGGGTATAATCCTCAAACCCCCAATAAAATCACCTGTAATCATATTACTGGAGTTCCATACTTAGATTATGCAATGACAGCTCTAGAGGACCTGATGAAGACTGTGAAATGAGGTTGATAGCTATGAGAAAAATTAGAAAGTGACATCAATTTTTTTGTCAAACCAGTTCAAAACTGACACGGCCCTCAGAAAGCCAACACAACAGTTTAACTATACCGCGGTGAGTAACACCATAGATTAGGGTTGAGCAATATAATGTTGTATACTTCGAGACGATAACTTGAGATCTGTCAAAAATGTTGCCTTCCCGTTTAAACTGAGGTATCGCTCCATTTTGGTGCATTAGGCCAGTGAGGGCAATGTTGCAAATCCATGAGCTGGACTGCTTTATGGTTTATCTGATTTACAGAATTTTTGCATCAATGTGATGAAGTACCTTGATATGTCAGGTAATTAATTCACTGGGTTAGCCAAAAACATAAACTCCCAACTGGCATCAATAAAACTGTTCTATTAAATATCTAGAATTGTCCTATATTACAATATCTAAAAAAATAATAATAATAAAAATAAAAAAACATACTATGATAAAACAACTGGATCCAGTTTGCCCATCCCTAAAATGTTCTGGTGGATTGATTCTCCTGTGGAGGGCAGCAAACGTTATCTCACATGCTACGTTTGCTAATACTCGGCACCGAGTGACTGGAAGCAAAACCATTATTATTCTATGATGATTAAGGGTATTAGAAATATTTTTTCTTATATTTATACAAATGAAATTCAGAATGACAAATTATACGATAATAATCACTCCTGCAAGTAACAATCATTGGTTACTATCTATGAGGTTAATTCCATTAGCTATCACCTTTTCAAGTTTGACGCACTGACAACTCATTAAAAGGGCCATTTTACTAAGATTTGACAGGCTCATCCATTATTAGGCAGTTAAAACATTATCGGCGCTTACATAGCGAAAAAAAAAAGAAGCTCTACCAAGGAGGGGAGGAAGGCAGAACTTGGGATAGAAAAGGCATGCTCTCCATTGGCCTCATGGAAATGTTGAGTGGCCCGGTGATATTCATGGACATGGGAGTGGTGATAGCCACTGGGTGGGCGATATTCATGTGTGCTGTTGTAGGGATGTTGATGGAGGCCAGGTTCACAGGGCCAGTGATGGTGACAGGGTGCTGCAGGTTGACCGGTGATGTGATGTTGACCGTGCTGGTGGCGATATTCATCTGAGCAGCGATGGTGATGGGATTGCTGGAAATACCTCCGCGGTTCAAAGCTGAGGTGATGGCTGCCGAGTTGGTGACCGCCGTTGTACTGGCCGAGTTGTTGTGCACATTGTTGGCATCTGTTTAAAAAAAAATTTAAAAAAGGACAGATAAGAGTAAATTAAGAGCTGGTCAACCTGGTAGAAATATACTACCCCTCCAAAACAGGGAAAGTCAACAGCCCTCTCAGCTCCGTGGCTGTTTAGCTGGGTCACTGAAAATGCCAATACATCATTAATACATTATGTCAACTGTGGTAATATTGTTGAAGAAACCTACCTTTGTGAGAGTTGTCAATTAGGACTTGGAAGGAGTTATTTAAAATCTCTCCTACCGTCAACTCACCTGAGGGGTAAATTCAAAAAGCAGGATCAATAAACTAACCAGCTAACTGTCCATTTGTTTTAATTCAAAACGTTCATTTTAAACAGTTACACATTATGAAGGACATCTTAAGCTTTGTGTCTGCCTAAGGCTGGAGACACACTACACTGCAAGACTGCCAATTTGACCATTCCAGATGAGTTCAGGGCCAACACATCACAGGGTCATTATTAACGTGCTCACCCATGCTGGGAGGCGGCTGGCTCACTGCCGGGTCATTTCAGACCACATCTCAACTGGGATATCCCAATTTTTGTCTAACATGTTTGTTATTACAATTGGTCAATTTTAAAGAGTGAGTGGATGAACAAGCCGATTTATCAATCTGGTCAAAGTCAGGACAGAAATGACAGTTGAGTAATGCAGGAGGACCTCTAAAGAAAGGTCAGGTAGTGTGCATCTAGCTTAAGTGTTATGGTCCAGTTTGTGGTTCATTTAAATGATCTACTGATCCTGCTTCATGAAATTTAACCTTATATTAGCAAAACACTAGATCTTCAAAACAGAAGAACCTTAATTACATCAGTCCTCAGAGAAAAGAAATGCTTCTGTACATGAGTGACATGGTACGTGAAGAAAAACTGGCCACTTATGTTTTGCAGAGGTTATAATTCAGTGTTTAGGGGTTTCTGCTACTAGCTACTGGATTACCTTTTCGTGGCCCTGAGTGGTTCCACTGCCAGTCACTTATTCCTATTCAGAAATACAGACACATATGGGGTTACAAGAGTACAGGGCAACAGTGCCATCATCTGGGAGTCATCTTCAACAGATGCCATGGTTAAGTTGTGTGTATGCTGCTGGGGAATGGGGTGTATAATATACATTTTCTCATAGGTTTCACGGTTTCTAGTGAGGACAGGAAAACCAAAACCATGCTTCTTTTTGATAGACACCACTGAAAAAAAGTCAGAATACGCAAATATTCTAATCACTTTCAAAAAAGGCATTTGAAACATAAATGTTTCAATTTAGTAAATAATGTTTACTTCGCATCATAATGCAGCAGTAGCCATGAAGAAATTCTAACTGACACTCATTGTTTCTGTATGAAGCTGTGCATCATTTCAAGTGGGGAGGTTTCTTTAGTCACTTCTAATTATTACACCACACACACAAAAGGCAGGCACCATCATAACTAGTTTACCTTAGTGTTATTCATGCCATCTAATACAGCTCCTGCTTTTATGGGGTACACCAGTGATTTAGAATTGCACTTGCATAAAGTTGGGGGACACACAAAAAAAAGAAATTGGCACAATCGAAGCAGCAGAGACTGAGATATCCTGACTTGTCGTGAGTATCAGTCAAGCTCCAGATTGCTGGATCATACAATTCCTATGATGCAACTTAACATCTTTAACACCCACACCTTTCAAAATCCATACCCACACTTTGTAACGCTGGTTTGCTGTCATAAATGTGTAGTCTCAAGCCCATGGTTGCTTGACAAAGCTCCTCCAGAGCCACAGAACACATTACACAACTCTTCTCACAGACTCCACCTGAGTAACTATGCCCTTGTGTATTAGGGTAGTAAATTAGAGAATTATGCTTTGCAAATGTTAGATTTTACTCTCAGGCCTCTTTGTAAATTGGGGCCGCTTTGTTAAGTTTTACGATAGAGGGGTCTGGGAAGAGGATTGTGCATCAGAAGTCTAGCAAATATGAGGTAGCCCTGTTGTGGATGATTAAAGACATACTAAGCAATATTTTTGAAGTATTTGCAGTTGTGTGAAAGTGTTTCCAACGCTGCCAATAGCAATGAGAATATGAATACTCCATCATAGGGTTCTACACAACCTTCAGCTCCTTTCAGCTCATTATTTTAGACCAACAAAACTAAAAAGAATGCCGTTTCAAGAGCACAGCCAATCCCACCAGAGGAAATATAACGAATAACTAAAGGCAAAATTCAAATATTTAGCAAAGCTACGACAGCCAGATACGTACACCAGTACTTAAGGTTCATTATTGTGGGTTTGTTTTGAAGTATCATGTTAATCTAGTGATCATAACACCCTTTATTACAGACTTTTTTTTTAAACTATATGTTGTTTAAACTGTGTTAAATGGCTGTTAATTCAGCTATTTCTGTCAGTTGAGCTGCAGGCTCATTGGGATTTCTCCATCGACAGAAGCAATGGACTGAGCTAATGTACATGCACTGACAACACTAGCAAGAACACACACACACACACACACCTTAATATGTGGTTCTATACTTTCAACTCAGGGTAAGACTAGAAACTGCTGATACACTAGCAACATATTGACATGTATCATCACGATGATACATTTACATGACCAACATCCTACAATGAAAGTGACAGTACATCAGGAGTTAAGATAGCAACAATTGGATTGAAATTAAATAGAAAAACCTAACTAGCTTGTAGTTTGCAGCATGGAGCATGTGTATTAGGTAATTGAGAGTTAAATAAGGCAGCATTCGGACAGACTTCAGTTCAGTCCTGCGTGAAAGAGCAATAATTAGAGTATGTAAAATTCTTTTTTTTTTTTTTTTTTTTAAAAAAGGTGAATGATGAAGACTGCAGTTCCACTCTACAAACTGACACATTTTTTAAAGCCACATTACAACTTCAAATCTGATGATTGCAGATCAATTTGGGCAATGACTGGCAAAAAAACACTGGGTTCTGGAGCAGCCACTGAGGCAGTGATAGTCTGTAGCTCAGTTTCACAGTACATTCAATCACTGCTGTATGAGTGGGGTATTGCTAGAAAACCCACATAATTGTCATGACAAGTATGTATCCAATATGACAATGGAATTTGGGAAGCTTACATACAGTATGTGTGGCTGGGGTGTTGTCTGTCACAGTTTCAACTTGACTATTGATTAAGTGTTAAACTGAAAAAGTGGACAAAGTAGAGTAAAAGGAGACTATTGCCTACCTTTATTGTTACATGGGTTGCTGAAGCTGGCCTGGCCATGTGTCTTGAGGTGACTTGTGATGTAGGCAGCACTTAACATTTTGCCACAGATGTTGCAGGTCACTTTGCCTTCATGCCTGATCATGTGGGAGCGCAGACGGTCTTTGGTAGCAAATGCGGAGGTACAGGCCTGGGACAAAAAAAAAAAACAGTCAATATTGTTTGAACCTAACCATGTGACTGGAATGCTTACTTCACCAAAAAGACAAATGTAAACTGATTGTTCGCAAAAAGAGGAAAGATATTTATTGATGCAGACAGAAAAAGACTACATGGGCTGTACTAAAATGTGCAGCAAGGTGGGCAATGCTTGTCAAACTCATGCGGCAGTGCTGTCAAGTTCATGGGAATCAGCAATACATTTTGGACTGACTTGGCCACTACAGGACTTTAACATTAACATAGAGA
Source organism: Bovichtus variegatus (assembly GCA_943593645.1). Lineage (NCBI taxonomy): Eukaryota > Metazoa > Chordata > Actinopteri > Perciformes > Bovichtidae > Bovichtus > Bovichtus variegatus. The sequence continues at coordinate 1,000,631 of CALSCE010009408.1, read as the reverse complement.
TCTGTACTGTGAAATTGGTAAGGAGGATTTTCCAGTTCTGCTGTTTCTCCAACATCTCCGACAGTGGCCATGGTGTCTTGAAAATAGCATCTGCGCAGGCCACCGGTAAGCTACACTGTGTTGTCTCTGAACGGCAGGCGCAGGAGAGAACAAAAACACTGGGGGACTCTGCCGATCCTGCTTTTGATTTCGAATCGAAATCATTACACCCCAACCAAGTAGTTACACCCCAACTAAGTGGCAGCTGATGTTGTCCAATCTGATCTGGTCTTTAGAGATCTCAACTGTTGATCATCATGCATCAACAATGACACAAGCCTCAACTCAAAGCAAACAGGAAAACATTATGCAGATCGGAGACTTAGCGTAACTCTTACCGTTACTTGGCACTTAAATGGCCTCTCTGAGGAATGGACATGCTTGACATGACAGCTTAGGTGATCAGGTCTGCAGGGTGACATGAAGAGAAAGAAGAAAATGGAAATCCTTCAGTTTATTATGAGCATTATTTAATTGACATAACAGATTAGTTCTGTGTAATATGGAAGAAAAACATCATGATACACATTTCAGTGATGATGTTGACCACATCAGATTTAGTAGACACATTAAGCAGTTCATTGAGTCTTTCTTCACTCATACATGGTAGGAGCAGTGTATGAGTCTTAGATCAATTCATTGACTAAATTCTTCAGTGACTTCTTTCAACAATCCCTGCTTTTTTTGTGCGTTTGTTTTACAGCGGAATTAATTTTTACAGCAAGATTTATTGTCAAACACAATTTTAGAGCTAATTGTGTCATTTTAGACAACAGTTATTATAAAAACATATTGTTTTACAGTAAACCAAATGCTGAATACACATTATGAACCCCTTAAAAACTTTAAGAAACGCCCCTATAATATTTACAGGGGCTTTTCTTACGGCTTCAGCAGCTCCTAAACCTTCAACCAACACTTAGACCTAACTTTCCCTGTAGTTATGTTTTGTCAATGAAAACTCAACTAAGCCAAGCAAGATGCTTTACAAAGCATATAAGAGTCTTTAAAATTGAGGGAAAATAATCTGTCCCTCAATACAAACAGACCTTACAATTGTTGCTCTCTTTACATAGCCTAGATTTTTATGTCCCAAGCTGATCCTAAACATCAGTATCGGGGCCGAATAATGAGTCTTTAAAAGAATAAGTATTGGCTAAAATAAAACAATAAAATAATTTCTCAACAATATTTTTTACTAATTGTCTTTCATTGGATAAGGTAGGCCTTTTTAAAATCAACAAATTAACTGTGTAAAGTAGCCTTTCCATGTACCTTTCAAAAAGTTAAGAAATTATGTCTGCATACCTTGAGAAGCCCTTCCCACAGACAGAGCAGATGTAAGGCTTGTGAACTCCACCATCATGGGAGCGGACATGGTATGTCATGCGATCCTTCCTCTTAAACCTCTGCTGGCAGATGGGACACTCAAATGGCTTCTCATCAGAGTGCGACAGCTTGTGGCGATTTAGGTGGTAGACATCTCTGAAGGCCTTACCACACATGTCGCAACCATGATTCTTTTTCACCGGTTTGGGGGGCTTCTTAGGGATGCTCTGCTGCTGTTGGTGTTGCATTGGGGTCATGATGCTGGTGCCTGTGGATGTGGACGTAGTGGCTGTAGTCAGGATACCAGCTACAGTAGTAATGTATGAAGGGTTTCCACTATTCTCACGTGGTACAGTGGATATGAGCGGCACCATGGTGGGGGCTGTTTGAGTCTTCTTAGGTCGCGAAACCATCTTAATGCCAGTGTGGCAAGACTCGTGCCGCCGGAGGTGGTAGCTGTCCCGGAAAGCCTTGTTGCAGTAGCCACAAATGAAGGGCGTCTTTGATTTGGGCTCCTTTTTGACCACGGCAACTGGAGGCCCTCCTCCCCCAGTCCCACTAGCCACATTGTCTTTAAGAAGTTCTGCAGCACTGACAGGGGGTTTCTGGTCCAAGGGAATGGGCAGCACCGGTTTCTGATCAGGTGGCTCTGTTCCAGAACTGAGCAAGGGCAAGAGGCTGTTCCCGGCTACTTGGTGCTGGTGATGCAGAGCCTCATTAGCCTGCTGTAATGATAAAGACAGAGCCATGTAAAATTATTTTATACATCCTTAAACCACATATCAGGCAAAGGACCAAAAGAGTGAGGAAGGGGATGTATTTCTGCTCCAGAGTGTAAAATAGCAGCCATCAGGACAGCAGAATTACTACATTTAAGTATCTGGGTTTCAACATACTCCTCTCCCCACAGATATACAAAACACTGTCACTTTACAAAATAATAAAATAATCCACTAAATGAAAAATGTGAAGCAGACTTTATTTTCCTACTGCAGCGCTATTAAAATCGATTTTAATTGCTTTACAAGTTTTAACGAATGCCGACTTTGGCTATTCCCTGTAAAGCCTTATTATATAGAGAAATGTAAATACCAGACTGGACTAATGCAATTGCATTTATGTATGCAGAGCATACCGTGACTGGGTATTGGCAAATACTATTTTAGGGGGGGAAAGGTCCATATTAGGATATGCTAAACTGTCCAAATTGGCAAAGCAGACAGATGGAAGTAGTAATGGTGTTTTTAGAAGAGAAGGTAAACACCTCAACACTCTCCTGAGGTAACTCCATATCTACCTTTCTGAATGGCAGTGAGGTAAATTAGACTGCATTTAAAGTGAAAGGCGTCTAATATGTCTTCATGTACATTAAGAAAAATATTACAAGCTTCACTATGGTACGGTTTGATGCAGGTCAATTTCTGTATTGGATTGCATTACCTTGTACAGGTGTACTATCTAATAAACCAGTACCTCATGCAAAAAATGTTTTATACATATTAGCAGTTTCTAAACATGAAACAAAAACATTTTGTCCCCTTCATCATTTGAATAAATAGGAAATTAATCTTTATGCGACAGTAATGCAAGTCTCAACCCATAGGAGGCAGTTCAGCATCAGATTCAGCGTTGGTTCACCCTTCTACATTACCCCAAAGCACAACTAAATTGGTTTGGGGAAGGATGGTGGAGCAGGTGTTCTGCTCAGGGATACATTAAATTTGAAAATTGCGCATGTGAAGGTTTGAAAAGCCAAAATAACAAAAAAGGTTAAGACAATAAAGAATTGAAAAATCTGCCGCTCAAATAAATAAAGCTGTCATTGCTTTATTTATTTGAGCGGCACACAGAAAATTTAACCCAACAGCAGTAAAAACAAAAACAAAATGTGGAGGACATCTTAAGTCTGCAGCTGCTGGCAGGCATTGTCCAATTGGTCATGGCAGATCCCCAATGGGATAGGATGAACAGAAGGTGGGGGCTTGTATGAATATTTTGGCCAGGGAGAAAGCAGAGATTCACATTGTAACCACCAACTTTACAACAGGTCAACCCAGAGATGTGGCGATTGAGACAGCTTTGTTCTTTTCTGTAATCACCATTGGGCAGGGTTAAAGACCTGACCCATGGCTTTTCAGGTTCAGCCAAGCATCCCAACCCGGTCAGCCGGGAGGGGGGTTGTGGTCTGAGGGGGCCAGGATCCCAAGTGCTGCTTTTTTCCCACTGTGTTCTTTTATGAACGACACAAATTCAAGCACTGATGCACTTATGGCCCTCGGGGGTGGGGGTTCCGTTCAGCTGCCGGCCCTGTCCCTACTTAGTGCAGGCGGCCACGCTATGTGTTTTAGCCTGGCGGAGAGAGCTGGGGGCCGTCACAGGTTGTCGACTCGTTTTTATATCCGCCACACTGTAGCAGTACTCAGAGTAGAATCATTACTGCAATTAGCATTTCTCCTAGCGTGTGTATGCAAGTCAAAGACGGCCAAATGCTCTCTCTCTTTCTCAGCAAGAACAGGGAGAGCAGCCTGCTGTTCTATCACGCTGCTCTGATGATTTTGATACAAATCTGTTGTGAAGGGTGAGGTCCCTTCCCAGATAAATAGTACTGAAAAAGAGTTAGGCGCATGGAAATTAACAAGAAATAGTACAAATAAAACTAACAAAGTCATTGTATTTTCTTTCACTGGAAGGCGGGGTATGGATTTACCATGACAGAGTCCAATTCATAGAATGCTATTATGTCTACAAATCTGTCTGAGTCATGCTGTATTATACTGCCATTCAATTGTCTCTTTACAAACCTCAGATAACAGACTAAAAACTACATTCAATTCAAGATTTCTTGTTTTGATTAATTTGCTATTAATTGTGCTGCCAAAGGCGTTTGTTCAGAAAATAATAACAAAAGAAATAATCACAACTATACAAAAACATCTTACAATATGGCAGCGGTTAAGATACGTTATAGCAGAGTTGAAACAGATCGTTGATATAAAGAGCAACATTTGAGGGGCAGTCCCAAGAGTACCATAGCCTGACAGCAACTCTAACCCCATCATAACAACGCCGAGAGAACAATAACAAGTGAAGTTCATTACAATGCTGCCTCATTAGATGCTAATCATCACGAGCTGAACCAAGTAGACCCTAAATAATAACCCTCCTAATCGTCTCCTTGTCTCTTACACACCAAGTCCAGGTATTCTGGCCATGTCTGCCATTAAACCAAACTGTCACAAATTCTAACGACTAATAGCTGCACATCTTTAGCAGTGGAGCAAAGTAGCAGCCTACATATGGTGAGTGTTGCTATGCAAGTATGACAAATACCATGGCAACTGAAACTTCATGAAATCAACCGCTGTGAGTGTCTATGGGCTGAAATCCGGTGTCTTGCAGTCAGATTAACAGTCATTAATCGTGAAATCACAATCATAACATTTCAATTTTTTTTTTTTTTTTTTTCATTTCAACATTTCAATTTCAGGTAGTTTATAATAAAAAGTATTAGGAAAAAAAAAAAAAATATATATATATATTTTTTTTTGTTGATAGAATAGGGACTGGCCAGCTTTTGCATTTCCCACACTAGGTGACTCTACCAGTTATGCGAGAACGTTGACTAAGTCTTACTTTCACATTTGTGTATTACGTCAAAAATGGCAACAACACTGATATAGGCCTAATGAATGGAAGTAATTGGTCAAACAAACCATAACCACTAACTACCTTACTTACGACATTTCTAACAAATTACAGATGTGATCTGTCTTACAAAAACTAGTTATTACACCAATTGTATATTACACCACTAAATGCATCACCATCAAAAGGAAACTGAATGTATTTTATAAATAGCAGCCTGTTAATAGTTATTATGTCCACAGTAATAGCCAGATGTGTCAGGTCCTGTTAAAGCTGCAGGACCGTGTACAAAACAACTTTAGGAAAGAGGTAACTGGCAAGTTCCAGAGAACACAGCAATGTGAAACATCCAATCTCACAGCTTTACATTGTGCTGCCCAAGTTTTGAACAGGTCACTGGAAACATTTCAACAATACAGTGGATCCTGTAACAATGTTGGATCAGTTCAGTGACTCTGCGCAGTGTTTTCTTTCTTACTGCAGCAATGAAACATTGCAAACTCTGTCTCAGGGATTTGGCAGCTACCATCTTCATAGCCAATGCTGATGCGGCTCAGACTGTTGTATTTAGTTTCATAGGACACATAAAACTGAGGTGTTTATCAGGAACATAACTGAAAAATGTCTAAACAAGGGACATAATATAACCCAAGAGGACCCTCAGGTTTCTGTGTTAGTAAAAGACAACTTTCAGGGAGCAAGGAGAACTATTCTTACGATTAGGCTGTTTATGACTTCCAGAGATTTGCCAAGTAATAGCTCCATGCTGTGATCACAATATTAAATTACATAGCAGTACATGCCAAGAAATCCAAAATTTGAGATACATTTCCCTGTCAGGTGGTGATAGATACTGTTGGATGGCCCAAAAGCCCCTGATGTGCAGATGTAGTTCTACACCATTGTAAATATGCAGAAACAGTTTATACTGGCTGCAGTCAGATCATCAGCTACTGTATGTCAGGAGCAGGATTTCAAATGACAATGAAAAGCTGATTCACTCACCAAATTTGGAATTATTTGAAGTACACTAGATTAACTACTTAGCACCCCTGTATGTTCACCAAGTCACCGCACCTGGTACACTTTACACAGCGTTACTTGCACACACATCGTGATGCAAGGCCATAAATGTAACATTTAACTGAACGTAACGTTACTTCGTGTAACTGTTACAGGATGCGTTTCACTGTCGAACTAATGAGGGCTTTCCCACGATTTAGAAACATTAAACATGTTGCACAGGCTATTATATGTTGTGGGGGTTTTTTTAACAAAAGGCCACATATAACTTTCAAGTTTACATAGTGGCTGGCGGAAAGAAGTGTGGGCCAATTGTGACTGGAGGTTAACGTAACTAACATTCGTGTTTGGTATCCGTGGCTCCAGATTTGTAGTAAAATAAAAAAAAAGTTAAGAGTCTTTAATGTGGTTTGTCGCCGCTGTCCGCGTGCTAAGTACCCTCCAATTTACAGCGCTAGCGTTAGCCAACTTCTAGTTAACAGACGGGTGTCTGGTGTAACGTTGATGCCATTCTAAGCCTTCAGTTGCCTTGCTTTATCAACAAAACTAAGACTGCAACTCTCAATAAATCACTACCTACCAATTATCGTTATCGGTATTGTGGCTAGGATTGTTGTGCTGCAGACGAGAAAAGTACCCGGGTTAGCTAACCGATTAGCCAATTAGCTTAGCATACCGAAGTGCAATAGCTTGACCTACTAGCTAATTTGCTAACGCGCGCGCATCAACAGCAATAGCACCAGACATTAGCTTGACGCCGATTTTGTGCGAATTGACACAAAGTTCACATTATGATATGATACAAGGTGCAGAACATTTAACCAACACTAAATAGGCGGCATTGGAGACTCTCTGTAGATCACACACAGCCGGAGGTCCCGGGTTCGATAAAGCTTGGTTAGCAATTTGCTACAGTAACCCACACAGCGAAGCTAGCTATCAGGCTAACGCTAGCACCTTTGTTTTGCTTGGCTAACTCTAATTGATTTCAGAAAGTGATGTAAAAATATTTGGCAAACAGCATTTACGCCATTTTTAAAACGCGTATGCAGTTTCTCAGACAACAATTGTACTGTGCTACTTACTTGGAATAAAAACGTACTCCAGCTCGGTTCCATTGCAACACTTAGGCTAAAATCTGCAGGAAACCTACAAGGAATCTACAACAAAGCAGCTAAACATGGCAGCTACAACTTCCTGTAACCCCCAGGGTTGAACCAAGTCCAGTGGACTTTTTTAGGACGTCTGGATTTTACAAAAACTCTAATTTCAAATATTCCCAGTTCCATTACAAACCCCTTCGAGGCACTGCTGTCAGACAAAAATATGTTTCACGATAAAAACGTAGTGCCCTTTTGATGCATATAAATATAAAGAATGACGTAAGCATGTTTTTATATTATATTATCACAAAAATAGCAATTAGTTATTTTAGCAGAAAATACTAGTTCAATATATTCTCGTCATGTACTTAAATATGGTAGTAGTATATTTACTCAATTCTGTCTTAAAATACGTAAATAGATACTACATACAGTCAATTTAGTGGATAATGAGTAAACACCCAAGAAATATGGGTTCATCTTCAAAGGTACAAAATAGCAACAGGCACTACTCTCGGTATACATATAGTTTTCATGTTTGTTTATGAAAAATTATAAACTTAAGTTTAAATATTTCTGAAGAAAACACGTTTCTCCCAGTAGTGCCTGGATAAAATGTCTTGTTTGAACAAGCAAGTGCACAAAACCCAAAGATATCTGAACGATAATATATGACAAAGAAAAGCATCACATTTATCATTTATCTCTCCACAACAATTAATGCATATTTATAGGTCCTCTGTGTGTATTTTGGGCTTAAAAAGAGAAAAGAAAATAACAACAGAATGAAAAAAATTTTTTATTTCCCCAAGGAGATTAATAAAGTATTTCTTAACAGAAATGGTAAACATGTTTTGCTTAATTAATGACTGAAACAATTAATCAATTATCAAAAATGATTAGCTCTACAATTTTCAATCTCAAAACGAACTAGCACCTTCTTCGCCTGTCATGTTGTTTCTGTCCACAAAAGTTGTTCAAGTACATTTTACATTATTCTATTTATTTAATTCAAATTGTATTTGTAACTTGATGAAATGAAAGCTGTGCTACAAGTCTAATAGTAAGAAACTGTCAGTGGCCATTGTTAATCCTTCAGCATTGAGGTAATATGCTGATGCACTTTTCCTGGAGTCACATATCTGTGCATTATGTACATATATGAAGTCAGGATGTGGTATATAAGGAGGCAGGGGGAAACAGCTTGCCTGGTTTTGTCCCAAGTAGCTCATCAAGAGTCTATAGTAATAATAATTATAGTAATAATTTACTTTATTTATACAGCACTTTTGAAAACGAAGTTACAAAGTGCTATACACAATTGAACCACAATTAAAATATTTTAATGAGGCAATTAAAGTAATACAAACAATTGATTAAAACACCCAAAAATGATATAAGATAGAAAAAGTGGAAGTTGGCACACCACTGCATGTTTAAGACAGTAAGGAGCACAACCAGAAGACAGATAGCCATTCCCAATAGATACAATTGTAGGACCAACACTGTTAAAAACCTCCTTCAGAGGTTGGCATACATCTAAAGAACATGACGAAGGCTTTTTAGTTTGGTTTTTGAGGTTGGAGAAATAGGAGGACCTGGCTTCTTTAACTGCTTTTTTGATAAGTGGACATTAGTTCTTTCAGAGTTCATGAAACCCGCATACATAAAATATGTAGACACTGTGTGAGCAGGAGGTGGAAAGAGGGCCTTGAAATACTACCTTTGTGGTCAGAAACATAAGATAGCTTTACGGAGATCAGCACTTTCAATAGAAAAAACAGAGGAGAGTACAATGTCCCTTCAAGTGCGGGACTCAGCTGACTATAACATGCAATATTATAATATTTCATAGTAAATCCATAGTAAAAGAGGAACCAGAGGGACAGCATTCATGCACGTTAGAGCCACCTAAGAGAAGAGTTCAAGGTGTAATACAAGCTAAAAGATCAGAGAATTCCTGAATGAAACCAGAGTTAAACACAAAGTGAAGGGGACTTGCCAACTATCATAAAACCAAGTGATTTAAGTGAGGAAAAGTTTCCAAAAGAGTATGTGGAACATTTTAAACGGTCGCTGTCAATCACACTATGATCCAGGTGTTGTTCACATCTGGCTGACCTGTTGTTAAGTTTTGTCCTAACATGCTGCTGAGCCTAATCCATCCTTTCACTAAATCTGCATACAGTGACAGTTGAATTCCAGCCCAGAGCAAACAGCACAATTTGTCCCTGGTGCCCTGCTTCTAGACCTGTGTGCTCCGCATTAGTTTGTGAAGTTAGGGGCTGCAGATGATTCAGTGGAGCAGGTGCTGTTGAAGATCCTAAACATTTCCAGTGCAATCATCATTAAAACGACCACCAACGACAACGTCCTGGCTGTGGAATATTAACTGTGATTATTGTTTCTGAAAGGGGATTGGATTCTTTGGTAAAACCTACTTATAGCCAACAAGGACTGCGTCCAGAGGCAGTCTTTTATATATATTTTGTCTGACTATGTTATGATCTACAGCACTTGAAGTGGGACTTCAGAGCTTCTTTTCATCAACTGAGCCAGTGTGTTGATTGGATGGAGAGCTGAAACCTGCTGGCATTGCCCTGTGCTCTGATTTGAAAATGTTGGCATCATCTGGAAACAAAGGAAAAGTAGAATGATTAATTCCTCTCTAACTTGTACTTTTCGAGCTGCCTAAATACAGAACCTTTGCGTAAGCCTGCATTGAGTCCCCTTTCTAGCTTGTTCCATACGCTTTTTGTTTGACTGTTCCCGGTTGTTCAAAAAAGGAAAGCCCCCCCCCCCTCCCCATTTTGTTTTGAAATCTTTGTTGCACTGTACATTGCCAGCCTTTGTAGCCACATAGCACAATGCCAGTTTCAGATAGACTGGCTCAATATGTGTTGTCAGCCTATTCTCCCTTACTACTCTCAACAGGATTCATTTCATCAACACTTTAAGATTAAAAATAGCCATGCAACCTGCATGGCAAAGGCTACTTTGTAAGGATTTATTCTGGAAAGCTCAAGTTTAAATCAAGGTGAGTTCAAATTGCATTCAGTTACCCTTCATTTGTGTATATCTTTCTGGGATTTCGGAAATCCGAAGTTGAGTTTTTATGATTTAAGGTTTTATATGACAAGTTTTTCAAAAGCAGATACCAATTCATTTTAGATCAATAACCTTTGAATTGAAAACTTTTTAGGTTGTGGAATATAAAGAGGTACATAAATAAATTAACGCAATTCTCCAACAAGGTTTAAAGGTCCAGTGTGTAGGATTTAGGGGGATCTATTTGCATTAATGGAACATATTATTCATAACTCTGTTTTCATTACTGTAAAATCCCGTGAGAATATAAAAGAATGTTTTTTTTCTTTCCGTGAGCTTAGAATGAGCCCTTCATATATACATAGAGAGCTGGTCCTCTTCACGGAGTCCGCCATCTTGCAACGCCATGTGTCTACGGTAGCCCAGAACGGACAAACCTAACTCTGGCTCTAGAGAGGGACTTTCATGTGTTTACGTTACTTGAAGGCCGCCGTAGTTTCTCTAAACGCTTGTAAAAGCAGAGCTGAGCGAAGGGATATTGAATTGGTTGCGATCTGCAGTGTCACCACTAGATGCCACTAAATCCTAAAGTGAAGAAAAGTATATAAACTAATCAATAACAACAATGCATTGAAACTCTGTGAAAACTGTTTTGAAATGAATTCCGACAAAATCCTGAGGAGAGCAGTTTGACAAAAGAAAACACAAAGCTGAGAGGTTAAGGATGAACCCACTGTGGTGTGTGTCTGCCTGAACACAGTAATATGTATCTCTGCTGAGTTTAGCCTGCATCTGATCAGTAATGGTAAACAACAGCGACTATACAAATTCATCATATTGCCAGTGTAAGACCTTAACTTTAATCTCACCGTGCAAATCATCATTACATTGGTTATCATTGGATTTTAACTTGGGTTGAAGATTTAATTGTGATGCCATGTGATTGCTTACACTCCACAGTAAATGGGGGAGATGGTCAAGCCTGTGAATGTCCTCCTTGATCTTTCTTCAGCCGTCCACTGAGTCCTGGTTGATGTGACAGAAGTTTCATACTTAGGTCACTTGGGGACAACGGAACGCACTGAGTAACTGAGCAAACTCCATTCCCTAATAAAGGCAGAAGAAATATGAAGTTGAAAGCTTGAGGAAAAGCTAGTTAGAGGACTTTGAGTTCAAATTATTTTGTAAAACCTAGATCTAGACTTTCACGCACAAAACTAACAGACACAACTGCACTGTACTAAACAGCATTTATTTTTGTGCCGCAAAAGGCAGGTACTCACCGAAAACATTAACTTTTAAATTAAAAGTAAATATCAGAATACATATCTTCATCACTGACTTACAAAATAACCTTTATCATTGCTAAAGTCAACACGGTCACATGTCTAAGGAACTGTGTCCTCATATTTCCTTGTTTTGTCTCCGGTATGTTTACAGTTAGTATAGTATATGTGGCAGAACATATCAAATATCAAAAATGTTAGTACATTAAAAACAAATGTCTCAACAAAAGAATACAACAACAATTATACAACCCATTTATGTACATTAGGAACCATTTGGAAATGAAAAATAATCCTCCTCAACACCCTACAGGCCATCCACATACTGGTGTATCTAGTTACAGCATTTTGTTTATGTGATAGTTGCCCTAAGTTGTGCAACCCTGCCTACATGTCTACGCTGTGAGTCTTCTCTTCCTCTCCCTCTGATCAAACCAACACATACGGACATATCTTCCCTCTCTGATGTCTGCCTGCTCTCCATTCCGTCACTGTGGTGCTGTATCTATGTAACACTCAGTTTCACCTTCTGTGCTCTAAATAATTCCTTAGAAACTTAGAGGTTAAAAGTTGCATAAAAATGGAGTATGGACATGTTACAAACTGAATCTGAAGATCCCCCTGTTATCAGTTCTCGTGGTATTATGACAATGCTAGAATACCAAACATTGATATTTGATATTCTTCTGTGGTTGGTCTCGCATGCAAGGATTTACACAATGAGCATGTTGATAAATGTGCTTGATATTATACAAACGATTAAAAAAGCAGTGTCATCCATTTTTAGTCACCAAGGCAAAGTCAATGCATAACTGGGTCAAGCAAAAAGAAATGTGATGAAGAATCACCATTTATTTTGATTGTGCCAAAGCGACATCTGAGCAAATAAGCATACACATAAATAGTACAAAGGATACATGTAAATAGTTACCTAAAAGTCAAATATTAACAGTGATGTCATGTTGCTAAACATTCCCGTAAATCTACCCACTGATTGGCCATGTAATGAGATGAGAGTAGGTGGATAGTAGCAATGTGTAGCATATGGTATTGGCTGTTAGCATGATAGCTGGGAGCTGTGGTGGTGGCGTTCTGCTACCACCCATTCAAAATGCTGCATGCTGATGTCCCTGGGTTGCAGGTACAGCTGTAACTGCTTGCAAAAGCACATTAACTTATATAAACAAGCTGAATGTGATTTTTGATATAATAAAATCAAAAATCACATTCAGCTTGTTTTGCTTTAAACAAGCACAAATATTTCCCCAATATCGTTGACAGAAATTAAAGTGATTCACAGCGGGATGGGTGGAATGACATTCTTTCTGCTTCCAAAGAAAGGCAAGACAGAAAAGCTTTGAGAACCCGTGACACACAGTGACATGTCACTGACATGTCACTGACATATTATTATTAACATTGTTGACATGATCTTTTACTTTCTCTCAAAGGTTAAGCCATGGGTGACTGGTCCATACTTGGCCGCTTCCTGTCTGAGGTCCAAAACCACTCTACAGTGATAGGCAAGATCTGGCTCACCATGCTGCTCATTTTCCGTATCCTGCTGGTGGCTTTGGTAGGTGACGCCGTCTACAGTGACGAGCAGTCCAAGTTCACCTGTAACACACAGCAGCCTGGCTGCAACAACGTCTGTTACGACACCTTTGCTCCTGTTTCACATCTACGGTTCTGGGTCTTCCAAATTGTTCTGGTCTCTACCCCGTCCATCTTCTACATAGTTTTTGTTCTGCATAAAATTGCCAAGGATGAAAAGCTAGATGGCCAAAGGGCACAGGTGGTCGCCCAGAGGCCCCCCCGACAGAGATGTGGACACATGGGAAAGGATGGCATGGAGGCCCTGAGGGTGGACATGCCATCCTACTGTCCTCATTACAAGGAGGAATGGGATGCGAGGGACAGGGAAGGAGTAGAACAAAGCTCTCTGGAGGAGCATTATGGTGAGGTAGGAGAGGACCCCACCCAGCAGTCCAACCAGGTTCTGCTCATCTACATTCTTCATGTATTACTACGATCTGTCATGGAGATCACCTTCCTGGTCGGCCAGTACTTCTTGTTTGGGTTTGAGGTGCCTCAGCTGTATCGCTGTGAGACCTACCCTTGCCCTACTCGTACAGACTGCTTTGTGTCACGTGCCACTGAGAAAACCATCTTCTTGAACTTCATGTTCAGCATCAGCCTGGGGTGCTTCGTGCTCAACATCGCAGAGCTCCATTACCTGGGCTGGGTCTACATTTTCCGCATCCTCTGCTCAGCCTGCTCCACCTGCTGCAGTCAGGAGAGGGACACCGTCAGACTGTACTCAAACCACAACCCCCTCCTACTGCAGCTCAGACATTCTCTAAAGGGCCAGCTGGTTCTGCAGACCCCGGCAGCCATGGCCCCGGAGAAGACTGGGGGTCTGCTCACACATGCCCCGGCCATCTCCTTTGAGACAGACTCAACTGTGCAATGCACCTCCAAGAGAAGTCCAGAGAGCAGAGACAAAGTGAAGGTCAAGCTGGCCAACATGGCCAGACTGGGACGGACTAAGAAGTCTTGGCTATGAGAGTGATGTTTTTCTGAAATGCCATTAAATTGCGAAAGCAGGCTGAGAATAGGACCTCTAAGGCCTGACACGTACCTTACATGAACATGTTAATTTAGACACTTTGAGCTATAGAAAGTCAATTGCATCCATTGTTATGGTAAAAAAATGTGTCGATTGAAATTCTTAATGAGAAGCAAGTATTTGAAACCAAGAGGGGTACTGTAGCAGGAGACAGAATTAAGCTGTTTCCTTAGTGTCCCAGCTCCATGATACATAGTTATTGTATTTATTATGTACTACATACTTATTTTCATAGTATAAAGTTAGTTTTGTACTAACAGGAAACAATGCAATAACTGCGTGTGATGCCAATTAAATTTCACAAAGAGAAAGTAAAAGAAAACTTCAGGGAGAGGAAACTCCAGAGCTCATGGTTATAATGAAACCTTTATTCACTTTCATTTTGTCATTCAATCTTTCTCTGACAACTTCTGTTACTTTCCGAAACTGGACAATCCAATGTTCATATCTACTTCACGCAGCAATTTTCAGATGTGAGGGGGAGGAAAGCCGGCTGGCTTTGAACTTCTATTTCTGTCTTTTCATGTGTACAACCGAGTGAGACACTATGAAGTTTTTCCAGCTTTAAAAGTCTGAAAATATGTGGTGTTATATTGAAATGATCATTGGGTCCCCCCACGTCCTCTCAATTATGAACAGCTCTAAGCATTATTGCCTTCCGATGATTTTTAAGCATAACCCACCCCCCACTCTTTAAACACACTGGAGTTGCCATAGGCAGATATTGTAGAAAGCTAAAATACATTTTTTTTTTCATTGAGCTCTGAAAAAGGGAAAGTAAGTGAACTTTGAGTTAAGATCTATTGCCACCAAATTACTGTTTTTGCAAATATTTACTGATTGAAATTTTAATCCATCAAATTTTATTTGTATAGCCTAATATCACAAATGTGTCTCAGGGGGCTTTACAGACCATACAACACTCCCAAAACAAGGACATTATTGTTTTGTTTGACAAGAAACAGTTTAAACAGTTTTCATGTTTTGCACTTGTGAGCAGCTTCTGCATTTCTTACAAGCATTGCATTATAGGACAATAGTGTCCAGCAACAGTAAACTCAAAAATCTACATTTTTGGAGTATATTTATCTTCATCACTTTTTCAAAGGGAACACACCAAACACTCAAACCCTGTGTAGAAAAGTTATGTAGCATAGAAATGGGACACAGCTTTTGCAGTCTCTCATTATCTTGCTGTATGAGGATTCAGTTATTTTACATGCACAGAAATGTAAAAATGCATATTGAGTTTGTACAGTGGTGCCAGGCATTTCTTTTTTTCCCCATACTTGGGTTGTGTTTTGGGATGGACATATTTTTCTCATATGTGGCACCTGAATCATGTGTTCACTTTTAATCTATTTTCTTTCCAAGCATTGAAAGGTAGATGCACTTTTATTAACAAACATGTTTCTAAATATTATGGTATTCCATTGATGGTGCTTTTTGGACTTTTAAACTAATTCATTCGATTTGTTTAGAAGGTTTTAGTGTGTTTTGAATCTGGAGCCTAGAATGTGCCTTAGAAAAATTATAGATTTTTACAGTGACATTTTTTTTAAACACTGAAATTATTTTCTTGGCCCCCTCTAGGCACCACACTGTATGTGACACGGGGATATCTGTTCTCTCTATTTGTGTTGTCAACCTTCCAATTTTGTCATAGAAGACTTCTATACATTTCTAGTAATTAAAACTTTAAAAAAAATAAATTCAGTTTAAAAGTTAGAACAAAAAAATACTAAGATGTACTTTCTTTTAATAATCACAAATCATAAACTACTAGCACAAGCCTAAAGAAAACGATGTTTTCTATATATGCTTCAGACACTTAATACAGTGTTCTTAAATGGGGAGTTCTAGTTGTTATTTTGCAGTTCTTTCCTGAGAGCATTTACAGCGGAGATATTTGGCTGCCATTAACTGCAAGTATGTACACATGTAAAAATCTAAACATCACTTTGTACCCAAACCCTCACACTGTACTGTATGAGCCGGATGTCTCTGCTGCTTCTGCTGGATTGTGGTATCAAACATAATAGCACAATAAAATGTGCAATTGAGATGTGTTTTTTAGATAAAAGTATTTTTGTAATTATGTGAAAGAGAAATATACTGTAGTCTTGTGCTTTGGCAGCTGACTGGTTATTGAAGTGGGATCAAATAACATAATCATGATTTCATAGACATCAAGGAATTGAAACTAAGCAAGTAAACTATGGGGGCTTTTTCCAAGCTTTGTCTTTGGGGAGGCCTACAGTCCTGTCCTGAGATCTTATTTTAGATGGTGGGACACAGTTAGTCCTGTAGGTGGTGCTCTAAGCTTGCAGCTACTCAAGTTTTAGTTCTGGTTTGAGTCGGGGTTGAGTCGAGAGCAGCAGCACATTTTACACACCAAGCTCCTGTAATTTCTCTCAACCTTTCTCAAGTTCTCCTGTTCCCACCTACCCCCGACCAGATTGGTTCCCCCAGAACCAGACCTTCATTTGGATGTTTTTCAAAGGTTAGCATATGTTGCTGCTGTAATTCCGTTTCACAGGGTTGACTGAACAGACGCATGTAAAAGTCTGTTGGTATTTACTGTTAAAACAAACAAACAAGTATATCACCTTTGCCCAAAATCTATCCAGATTAAAGTGTCGATTATTTTTAATGTTATCAATAGTACAGCAGACAGGAAAGGAGAGAGAGGCAACAACACGCAGCAAAGGTTGTATTTGAACCCGGGCTACTGCGGTAAGGACGCCCTTGTACATGGTTCTCCCGAGCTATCGGGGCACTCCTAAAGTGTAGATTAAATACAACATTTAATATGACAAATAGCTTGTTCTTTTTTTTTTCTTTTACTTAATTCTTCTTTAAAAATACTTTATTTTTATGTTCCACATAAAGTGTTTTATTTATCTGGTTTTACACATTGCTCCTGTACATAAAGAGATATGTCCTACACTCTGGATGAGTGGTCACACTGCAGAGTCACTGCCCGTCTGCTACAACCATCTGTTCAGACTGCACCTACACAGTACTGTGTGAATACTCCTTTAACATTCACCACACTTACTATATTAAAACTGCTTTACAGGCACACAAAATGAGCGCGAAAGATGGAAAGTTGTGTAACGGAACTGAAGTTTAATACTGAACCAGTCACTCTCCTGTGAATCCGCCAGAATATTACGAGTACCAAGAGCACCAACTTAATTTACTGCTATGCAGAACTAAACATTTTGACATTTCTAACCATGAGAGTGTCTCTGATTCTACTCTGTTCTCTTCTGACAGCTGCATTTAGGATTACATTGTGGGTGGTGGAAATTAACAATATTCTGCGGCCAATCGGATCAAAAAACATTATCGTAAAACATTGGAATGTCCTCAAAAAAACCCATCTCTAAATCTTATCAGCTCAGTGACTTCCTTGATCACATTTAAACGATCTTGCAGTCTGAGAGACATACTGGTTCATTCAGAGAAACTACCAGTCTCCTCTCCTGGCTGTCTGAGCAACCACTGCACAGTTCTAAATCATCCTGCGCCAAGTACTTTAAACACACCAACCTTTGGATTATTATTATTAATATTATGATTGTATCCAATAGATTTGAAATCCTGTTGAACCAAGTATCCAAGGAGAATTGTACACCTGTTCTAGATGGACTATGTACAGCATGTGACTCTGATGAAGTCTCTTCTCTTCCCTGGGTGCGCTCCTAAATATTACTGATAACAACTGGCTGACCCAGAGGGGTGTGTGTGGCCTATTGAGGGTCTTTTGGGGGTCTGTTGTGTGAAAAGCATTGATACGTATTTTGTTGAATCATATTGGGCTGAGGACGCGTCCAACAGATGGCAGCAGGAGTCAGCAGGAGATATGCTGCAGCTTCAGCATGGTCTGTTTTTTATGACCATGCAGCTTGTATAAATATAATGCAGACTGAAAGCAACAGATGTTTTTTGATGATTTTCTATTGCCTGTTGAAACATATGGCAAACTTAATTTCTTGAGAGAAGTCTTTGAAAGAACATGATCTGATTGTAGATTCCCTACAGATCTAAAACCATTCTTTCAAATCTTTGGTGAAGAAAATGAAAATAATACCTTTAATACCACTAACACTACTAAGTCTGCAACTCCTACCAGTATCATTACTACTACTATCACAACTAGTAGTTTTTAAATGATAATGCAGATAAAAGTATGAACATTTTTTAAGTATTTCCTCTGTAAAATGGGGTTAATAAATGGTTGAATAATGTGGGTTCCACAGCTAATTTATTTATTTCCCCCGTGTTTTGTTATGTATTTATTATTGAATGAAATCTTGAGAATATTGAATGAAACTGGATAATATTGAATGAAATCTTGAGAATATGGAATACAGGATTGCACAATGAAATGTAGCTGTAGCCCCCTCCGTGCTACAAACACACAGACAGAAAATGTATAAACAGATATTCAAAATATTTAAAATTGAATATAATATAAACAATAAAATAGAACAAATTATACAAAAGTAGCACCAAAGGAAGAAAGAAAAGGAAAAGGACATTATATTTACAAGGAATATATAGTTAGGTGTATATATATATATATATATATATATATATATATATATATATCCACATCATTTCATAAAGATTCAATAAAACAATAAAGTACAGGATGTTGCATTCATGGCTGCAAAGGCTGTAAAGGTTGGAAGTGCGTGCCAAGCGCTTTGCTATGAAAGCGGGTACCTGTTTTCGAAAGCATTGATTAGCATGGAGACGTTGAAATGGGAGGTAGCAGCATAAAGCTGCCGGTAACTAGTTTTCAAAAAGCTGATTCCTTATAAGTAAGTATGGATGGAAGAGTTGCAGATTTTTCGGAATAGAATTAATTGTATGAGGGGGAAAGGATAGATTAAATGGAAATGGAGGAAGGAGGCTGAGAAAAACTTGGTTAGCCAGTGGTGGGGCCCCTTGAGTTGCTGGGTGGGGCCCCTTGAGTTGCTGGGTGGGGCTCTTGGGTTGCTGGTTGGTTGTCAGCGACATGTTTGGAATAGGCCATATTGCTGTGTACGGCTGAAGGAAGGGTAGAGGCTGCGACGGTGGGATGAAAGGATGTTTGTGCATGGGGATATTATGAAGCCTGCGAACACAGGGATGAAAAACGACCAACTGACTTGTGAAGGGTCAGACACATAATGAGCAGGCACTGGGGAAAATCTGACTTTTGGGGGAGCTGATGATACCAGTGTGGCCCTGGATGGGGTGGAGCCACGTGCGACGATCAGTGTGACGATCCGTTGTTGTGGTTGTAGTGTTGACAAAAGCTGAGTAGAGTTGGAACAACATGTCTCTATTGTCGCTGCGGTTGAAGGGAATGCCTTTCCCTTTTAGAACATATTGAAAGCCATGGCTCAGTCTCAGCCAATGCAAGAAGGAGGGTGCACCTTGAGTGCGATGTAGTGAACTGCAGGGAACACTCTGCGAGGGAGGTGGCGCATCAGGAGAGGGTTGGAGCCAGCTCCCGCAGCTATGACTATTCTTGACGCTTGTGGATGGGGGAGAGGAACCCTGAGATCAATCCACAGTTGGAGAGATCTCATTATTGCTACTGGAATGGAGGAAGGAGAAAATGAGGCCGAAGTATGTGCTCCATGGAGCGCAAGCGGCTCTCCTGGGAAGTTGGCTGTGGTCTGACTGCTGCGGGAATGTCATGGCCTGAGGAGAATCGCTTTCAGATTTCAATCTTAATCAGAAAGATTGATCTGCAGCTCGGGATCCATATGTTTTGAAGGTGGTTGAGTCTTTGATTGCCTTCTTTTTCCTGGTTGTTAATATGGGTGGTCCATGTTATAAATCTACGAAATGTGAATCCTAAAAACGTTGCCTCTTCGGCCAGGGTGAGTGGAATGTTGCAGAGTTAGATGGATTATAATTAGTTTTAAGTTTAATTCTTCACGTGTTGAACCAAATTTATCTGTATAATGCATATTTGGAGTATTTTTTTGCAGCCAAATTGATTGATTTTGAGTGAGTAACAGAGATCATTAGCAAATTGTGAGACATATCCGATGATGGGTGGATGGTAGTAGACGTCAGAAATGAGGTCGGCACTCTGCAGAACACCGGCTTCGAGAGTGAAAAGGGGGGAGGGAAGTGTAAACCTTGACCTTTATTAATCAATTGAGGAGGAAGCTTGAAATTAAGATGTAGATAGGAAGTGGTATTTGAAATGTTTTTCTTGTAGTCTTTAAAGTAATCCGTTGTGCCACATTTTGTCTAAACCCTTTTCAATGTCAAGAAAATGTTGCCATTGTGAATAATCTTTTGGTGAAACTGCGGGTCATTGATTCTGATAGTCTGGCGATATTATTGTTGTCGTTATCGTAATCTGTTCTTGCGTAAACCAGCTTGGTGATACCCAGTAGTCTCATGTTCTCTGTGTGTTGTGTCAGGCATGAAGTGATGACACATTGAAACAGTTTACCAATCTGTAGCAGGGCATTCACAACTGCCACATTTAATACCATATGAATACCAGTCATATACTACCTTCAAAAAGTAGTGAACTAGTCGATTAATCGCGGAAGCTATATCATATTTTGTTCAGCCAATAGCAATGATCAATTCTCATCAAAAAGGTCTCAAATACAACCAGTAAACTACTGTGTGTATGACCCACCGAGGCTCTGAGAGGCTGTTACAAATGAGAAGCATTCTGATTGGAATAAATCCCCAGCAGGCTTGTCTGAGCTGGAGATATTGTTTCACAGCAACTTTTTCCTTGCAGAGATAGCAGGAGGGACTGCCACTGCTTTATTACTGCACTGTTCTAAAAAAACAGATGAACAGTCTACAACGATGCACAGTGCACAGTAATGGTTTTGGTAGTCGACTTTACTGTGAAACACTAGTAGCTGGTGTGCTGTTTTGTATCTTTGCTTGGTTTATAGATCATTGTGTCTATGGCTATTTTCCAGGACAAGGGGAAGTCATCTGTGGTGGGGGAGGTGGTGAAGAGGAGGGAGAGCTGGTTGAAGTAGGTTTCTGCTGCTTGCTTGATCAGGATGGTGTTGTCTTCTCCAGGTCCTTTATCTTTCTTTTTCACGTGAGCTTTGATTTCTTTGGAGGTGTGATTGGTTGAGTCAGTTGGTGGTCATCTGCTGAGGTGAATGATGGGAAGAAATGTGTTATGGCTTCCTCACAGTTGTGGTCGAAGTGTTGAAAATTAGTTATCAAATTATGAAAAGATGTAAGATATTTTTACATCAAAATTTTTTTAACAAAATTTAAAAAGTGAAATACTTTTAAAACATGAAAAACATATGAAAGGTTAGAATGAACAAGGTGACTTCTGCACAAGCCCTTTAGGCCATGCTCTGCTGGTCCCAATATAGTCAATATACAGTACATGTGTACATCTACTCAATAGAGACCAGATATGTATCTGCCCCTGCTAGTACGACATCTAGGTCATTCTAGGTCACCAACAATTGGGGTCGATTTGAGCAGTCTTGCATTGGCATTGCATCGATATTTTTTGTGTCCACTTGTGATATGTGAGTTAATGATTTGACCAAGGCAGGGTATAAGTGGGGCTCTTAAACAAAAACAATTCTTGAAATATGAACTGAAATATGAACTCTGAAGAAGAGTCTTGGAGCCACTCCAAGTCAACCCAGGTTCTGTTTCGGCATTTCCGACATTTTGTGTTTAGCTTCTGTGATTCCAGGCTGCGATTCCCTTGGTATAAAAATATCTGTACTGTATTTAGACCCTTGCACAGCAGAAGGAAAATCTCCCTAAAAGAAACCCCACAATTAAAGGGGAAACATTGAAGAAACCTCAGGGAGATACTGAGGACAGAATAAACAACATAGTAAAATTACTACATGATTTGATCAAATATGAAAAAGATGAATCCTTGAGGATGTCAAAAAAGCTTCCCTGTACCTCCAAAAACAAAATATTAATGTGGGCGTCTGGCAGGACCAGGGCAACAGGTGCAGCCACGATTCATTGATTCATGATCCAGACGTAACCTTTAATAGTGGCAACCTGCCAGATGAGAGACACAGAGACTCCGGATGCCCCAGATGCTGAGTTAGTAACATGCATTTAAGGGACATGAATGCATTCAGGTAGAAAGGGAGAGGAGGAGAGTGAGATGGGGAAAGAAGTATGTGGCAGTGGGGTGTGTTCTCGGCGCCGCCTGCTGGGGAGAGCCAGGAATGACTGAGCTGGGGATCAGTCAGCTGGACAGAATCAGGTAATCAGCAACACAATATAAGCAGGGGTGCACATAACTGGTACCTGGTACGCATGCGCGGCAAAAATCTGGATTGCGTAACGTCACTTGTGTCACTTCGCGCCTTTGCGTACCTGATAGGTCATCAAAACGACACATATTTCGTCTACACGTGTTTCTTGTCAACACTCAATGGAGTAGACTACTAGACTTGTCCAAAAAAACAAAAGACATTAAGCAGCTACTTTGGCGTTTCGCCACCTGCAAAAAAAACAGCAAATCGAGCAGGAGCAGAAGAAAAGATTTTTTTATGAAAAGTGGCTCCAAGATATGCTGTGGCTGGATGCTAATGATGAGCGCACCGAAATGTGGTGCAAAATATGTCGCTCGCATCCATATCTAGCAGAGAAAACAGATAACGTTTTATACAGGGTCGAAGAATTTCAACCACCCTTTGTTTGAAAAACATGAAAAGAGCAAGGAGCACGTTAATGTGGCACAAGCTATTGCTAAAAAACAAGCTAGTAAAGAACTATCCAGCCACCCACTTGCTAGATGGCGAAACAAGCTGAATGAAGAACAACGGCAAGGCCTGTATAATATGTTTCTCCTCGCCTTTCATAAAGCTAAACATGCACGTCCCATGTCTTCCTATGCTGAGGATATTCTTTTACTGAAGCAGCTAGGAGTAAATCTCGGAGGCGCATATCACGCACGTGAAGCGGGGACATGGATAATGCAGACCATCGCGCAAACTATCAGTGGGGAGTTGAGACTCAAGTTGCAGTCTGCTGAATTTTGGGGGCTACTTTTTGATGGATCTGAGGACATCACAAAAACCGAGCAGGAGATCGTTTACATCGTGTCCGTGTCCAGCACCGGAGAGTTTACTTCGGACTTTCTTGGACTGATTGAACTGGGTGCTGACCAAACCGCGCAGGCCATAACAGACGGACTTGTGAAGCTTTTCCAGGAGGCAGGCTTGGATGACTGGACGACAAAGTTGGTCCCCGTGTGCACAGACGGGGCTGCTGTTAACGTCGGTGTGTACAACGGAATTGCGCCAAAACTACGCCAACTGGCTACGGTGGGAGACTCCCTTGTGCACAGTCTGTGCACCGCGCACACACTGGAGAACTGTGCAAAATCAGCTGATCGCAACATTCCTTACTGTGAGACTTTTAATCGCTCTGTGGTCAAGCTGCTGCAGTTTTATTTACAAAAAGGTGGAGCAAAACACACTGCTGTACTAAAGAAGTTGTGTAATGAAAATGGGATCTCCTTTGTGAAACTGGGTAAGTTTCACAATATCAGATGGTCTGCGTGGAGGCATGAAACCCTGTTAAAAATATCAAGACTATTGCCAGCCATTAAAATGCAACTGGCTACAAGTGATAACAGTGACTTAAAGCATATATGCACTGAGCGTTTTCAGTGTTTTCTGGCCAACATGCTTGACATTGGCAACATTTTGAAGATCACATCCATTAGGTTTCAGAAGGAAAAGCTGACCATTGGGGAATGTAAGGATGAACTCATGGTGGCCATTGGACAGTTCACACTTCTGCTTGATGGTGAAGGCCACTACAGGACATACACTGTTTCTAATGCTGATGCTGACAGGGACAAGACAAACTTACTTAATTGAAGAGTTTGAAATCAGATATGACTCCCTCAAGTCATGTGATAATTTCTTAGTATTTGATCCCTCAACTTGGCCTCAGGAAATTCAAGGACTTCACAGTTTTGGCAACACAACAGTTTGTACCATTCTTGCACCTTGCAACTTGACAGAGACACTACTCTGAGAGAATGGATGCGTTTAAAGCAAGCAGGAAAACGCTTGGCAGCCTCCTCTGTATGACTTGCTCCAAATATTAAATACAAGTAATCCAGATGCTTACTCCAGTATCAACAAGGTAGTTAAACTGTCTCTTACACTGCCTTGGAGCAGTGCAGCTTGTGAGAGGGGATTCTCACATCTAAACATAATAAAAACCAAGTACAGATCTCGTCTGTCACAAACATTTGACCCAAAGCCAGCTGTTGACCTATGGATGGAGACAGCAAATCCGAGGCTTAAACAGGGACACTTCTACCATGCAAGAAGTTGAAATAGAGGACAGTGAAGGAGACACTGAGGAGGACAGCGAGGAAGACTACACTTATTGAAACCACGCTACGTGGAGTGAGTACCAAATGCTGGTACTCACTCCAAATATAAGCATGCTGGTTTTCTTGCAGTAGGCTGAGTCCTGGAGGGTCTATGTGAGCGGCTCACGGCCATACCACCCTGAACACACCCGAACTCCTCCAATCTTGGGAGCTAAACCAAGTGGGCCCGACTCAATGCTGAGATGTTTTGTTTCAAGCTGCCTGAAAAGGCTGAGCATTTTTCCCATCCCTCCTCTCCTTCTGTCATGTCCTTGTTCAGGCGTCACTTGTGAAAAACGCTTGTCCACAGACAGGTAAAAATTACAGAAGGATTCTGATTCTGTCCAGCTGTCTGATCCCCAGCTGAGCGACTCCCGATTCTCCCCAGCAGGCGGCGCCGAGACCACACCCTACTGCCACAGAGGAGGAGAGAGGTGTAAGTCCCCTGGCAGTCTAAGCCTATAGCAGCATAACTGGGGGCTGGTGCAAGGAGAGCCTGAGCCAGTCCTAACTATAAGCTATATCAAAGAGGAAAGTCTTTAGCCTGCTCTTAAATGTGGAGAGGGTGTCTGCCTCCCGAACACAAACTGGGAGCTGGTTCCACAGTGGAGGAGCTTGATAGCTTAAGGCTCTGGCTCCCATTGTAGTTTTAGAGACTCTTGGAACCACAGGTAACCCTGCACTCTGGGAGCGCAATGCTCTAGTTGGTTTATAAGGTACTATGAGGTACTTTTTCTATTTAGTTGCACAGACAGGAGAATGATGGCCAAGCTGTCATCCCTGTTGTACAACATGTCTCACCCCCTCCAGGACACTTTGTCAGCACTGAGCAGCTCCATCAGTGACAGGCTGCTTCACCCGCGGTGTCACACGGAGAGATACCGCAGGTCCTTCCTTTCTGCAGCAGTCAGACTGTACAATCACCACGGGCCCTGGTAGACCACCACACACTCACCAATTCAGACTGTGAAATGACACTGCTATGTGCAATATCTCTGTGCAATATTTCCTTACTTACTCATCTATTGTTACTATTGTTATTTTTAGCCCGGTATTACTGCATTTGCACTTTACTTACTTAATTATGCACTCAATCTTAGTGTTCACATGTTTTTATTGCATTCTTTTTAACTTTCTGCTGTGACCATGTAAATTTCCCCGCTGTGGGAATAATAAAGGATTTCTGATTCTGATTTTGCAATGGTGGTGTTCATTTTTATTAGGTTTTTATGTATAATTTCTCTTCTGTTTACTATTGATTTTATTAATTTAGGCGGTTGTGGCGCAGACACAGTCACCCTGGGGATTTGAGTGGGTGACTTCCCGGATTACTAGATATGAGATCTGCTCCTTCCAATGTAGGATGAATGCCGTCACTCCTAATCAGACCAGGAGTTCCCCAGAAAGTCAGCCAATTATCTACAAAGCCCACATCATTATCTGGACACCACCATGACAGCCAGCATCAAAATGATGACATGCGGCTAAACATCATCACTGGTTAGATTTGGCAGGGGACCAGAGAAAACTAGAGTCCGACATTGTTTTTGCAAAACTACACACCGACTCCACGTTCATTTTAGTGCACTCTGATTGACACAATCTGGTGTCATTACCACCAACGTGAATCACAATCTTACTGTATCTACGTTTAGCCTTCGTCAGCAGTTTTAAATGTGCTTCTGTGTCGCCCGATCTGGCCCCATGAATGCATGTAACTATGATCGCTGGTATGTCAAACTTCACGTATCTCAGAATTGAGCTACCGATAACCAGACTTGGCTTCTCAGCGGGTGTCGCTGAGTTGGGAGAACCTGTTAGAAACAGGAATGGTGGTGAACCGTGGGCTTCTGCTGACACTTCTTTCGGACAGAAAAAACTGTAAAACTCGCCTCCAACCTTGAATATAAATTATATTTAATACATGTACCATTATCAAAGGAGGCAGAGGAATAGCTAAGCATGCTTATCGTGTGACATTTGCTCAAGAAGTCACAAGTCAGATGTATTGGACACATAGACCACTTTAAGAACATATTTTTAATAAAACACCCTTATGTTGTGTTCAGGTCTGCCGTGACCCGTTTCAAAATTATATAATAACTACCATCTAGTTTTTTTATTTTATTTTATTTTGACCATTTTAGCCAATTCTGAAGGTCTCTCTAAAAAAAAGTGTATCATTTGGTGTTTGGGTCTGGGAAGAACCAGCAGTGCATTGGAATGTTGTGGATAAATCTGGCTCAAATTTGGCTCAATCAAGATTCATCTTTGACTTTAGACATCCCACCCCCACCCCATTCCTCCACGGGAACAATTATTTTCTCGCAGTATGCACCTGTACTCCCAATCTCTCTGGTACCCCTCCCCCCACGGGAACTCAACCTTTCTCACAGAATATGGACACTGAGACTGAAATTCAGCTTGAACCTGAACACACACACATGCACGCACACACACGCACGCACACAAACACATTCAAAAAGAATACCCCTTGCTTTCATCATAAGTCTCAATCAAGGCTCAATCAAGATTCAATCAAGATCCATATTTGACTCTAGACACCCCCCCCACCCGCCCCTTCCTGCACGGGAACAATTATTTTCTCGCAGTACAGTGTAGGCTTTGATCATCTCGTGGGGGGCGTGGAATGAACAACATTGCACAGATTGTCTTGCATAAACATCTATAAATATCTCTGCCAAGTTTATTTGAGTTACATTGAGCAGTATCTGTCAATTTCACAATGAGCAAAATATTTTTCACTGCCACTGAGGCTCTTGTTCTCATCTTTGAGGAGGGAGATCAGGCTTTGGAGGAGAGAGATCAGGCTGAAATTAAAGAATATGTGTCTGAGGATGAAGATGATGTGGAGTATGTGCCTGAACATGATGAAGACACATCTGATGAGGAAGTAGGTCTGGATGAGAGAGAACAAAAGGAGGTCTTCGTGTCAAGGAATGGCGAGATGGCATGGTCTAAGATCCCTTATGAAACAGAAGGCACAACCTCAGAACATCCTCAGAATGACCCCTGGGATCACTAGATTTGCAGTGTCACATGTCCAAGAAATAAAGACAGTATTTGAGCTGTTCATACCACAGTCTATCCAGACTATCTTGATTGAGATGAGGAACCTGGAAGGGAGAAAAGTGTTTGGCAACAGTTGGAAGGATATAGACAAAACCCATCTGGATGCTTACTTCGGGCTGTTGCTTGTTGCTGGCGTGTACAGGTGTGTATTCTACATTGTAATTTTATTGCATCTACAATCCAGGGCCAGAGGTCACTGTAGATGAGCGACTAGTCCCATTCAGAGGCCGCTGTCCCTTCAGGCAGTATATCCCAAGCAAACCTGGGAAATAAGAGATTAAAATCTGGGCAGCGTGCAATGCCAGGACACATGGAACATGCAAGTATACACCAGAAAATCTGAAAGTGCAGTGGCAGAGAAAAAACAAGGCATGCGGGTGGTGTGCTGGACATGACACAAGGGCTTCGAAGGCACAACATCATCTGTGATAACTTCTTCACAGCCTATGCCGTCGGCCAAGAACTGCTGAAGGAAGAACTGACCATGGTAGGAACAGTCAGGAAGAATAAACCTGAGCTTACTTCTGCTCTGCTAGACACAAAGGACAGAGCCCCTCTCTCCTCAAAGTTGCATTTACGGAGACCACCACAACGGTGTTATACTGTCCAAAGAAAAGGAAAAATGTCATCATGATGTTCACTCTCCACAAGAATGCTGTTGTGAGCAGTAGGGAGGACAAAAAGCCAGACATTATCCTGGGAAACAGGATAACAGGAACAAAGGCGGAGTTGACAACCTCGACAAGATCACTGACACGTACACTTGCCAAAGGAAGACGGCCCGGTGGCCATTGGTTGTCTTTTACAACATTCTTGATGTCTCAGCCGACAATGTGTTTGTGGTGTGGACTGAAATAACTCCTGGGTGGAATAACGGCAAGTTCTACAAGAGGAGGCTCTTTCTTCAGGAGCTGGGGAGAGCTCTGTTGAAGTCCGGGTTCCCCAAACTCCTGGCTTTGCCGAACTCTGCAAACTTGGTGAGAGAGCTGCAGGCTGCAACCACATCAGCAACCTCCACTAGGACTGAGCCAGAGGAGGCCAGAGGCAGCAAGAGAAAGAGGTGCCAGTCCTGCCCAAACATACAGAAAAACATATACAACACATAGTATACTTGACCCTTTATGTCAACTGACACGGCGCGGCCACAGTCGCCTTGTCAACATGATGGAAGCGGATGAGAAAACGTTACTTGGCCCAGTGAATGGAAAATTGACATTTAAAAAACGCCCGGATGGATGTTGATAGGAGCATCGTTCTGTGCAATTCCTGCAGCAAAGAATGTTCGTACCATCGGAGTAACTGTCCCTAACTGTGACACATTAACCAACTCACTCGCAAAATGGATTGCAATGGACTGCAGGCCAATGTCGGTGGTAGCGGTCAGGGGGTTAACGGAGGCTTTACAGATTATTACTAGTTTGTCTCAGCGACTGTCTGAGGGAGAAGTGAGAGGTATTGTGAGGCCGATGGGTCCGTTATGAAAGATGTTATGCCCGATTTGAAATTGCACTTTATGTCAAACTGATTGTCTGTGTTGCCTAAGATAATTGTGGCATACAAGATATTGGAGAAATAGTATTGAAATAAAAGACATGTTGACCTTTAAGTTTATAATGCCTACTCATTGATTCACTCATCTTCCAAAATCCTTTAGAATATTTTGAAATGCTTCTCATAGCAAATATTGATATATGTGATTAATTTAGATTAATTAATCACAAAGCAGGTAATTAATTAGATGAATTTTTTTAATCGCTTGACAGCCTTACTGAAGACATAAAATTAAATAAAGTAATAAAGTAAAAAAATAGTGCAAGAGACATAATGGTGCAAGTAAAATGCCGGAACAAGTCAAATATATACATATTAAATAGAATAAAACAGAATGTAAAATTGTAAATACTGTAAAGTGTAATTAAAAACTGTATACTGTAATGATATATAAATATGTGGATATGTGAAATAAACATATATGCACTATAAACATATGTAAGCAGTGACACTTCACAGAGCTCAGGAGTTCAACAGTCTTATGGCCTGTGGGATAAAACTGTCCCTGAGTCTGGTGGTCTGGGTAAGGATGCTGCAGTATCATCTGCCAGACGTTGCGGGCATGATGGGGGTCTTTGATGATCCTGTGTGCCTTCTTCCTGCACCGCTTGATGTCATCAAGAATATTTGATGGCATCATGTTGTCATTTCACTATGTTGTAGGTTACGTCTGGATCATGAATTGTAGCTGCACCTATTGCCCTGGTCCTGCCTGACACCCACGTTCATATTTCTTTTTGTGAAGGCACTGAGAAGCTTGACATCCTCCTGGTTCCATCTTTTTTATATTTGATGACATGATGTTGTCATTTCACTATGTTGTTTATTCTCAACACACGTCATCTATTACAGTCTGTCCGTCCTGGGAGAGGGATCCTCCTCAGTCTCTCCCTGAGGTTTCTTTCATGTTTCCCCTTTAATTGTTGGGTTTCTTTTAGGGAGTTGTCCTTGTGCGGTGCGAGGGTCTAAGGACAGAGGGGGTCGTATCCTGTACAGTCTGTAAAGCCCACAAATGTATAATTTGTGATATTGGTCTGTATAAATAAACTTGTTTTTATTTCATTCCAACAATGCAACATACAGTATACTTAAGACATAAAAAAAAGAAATTATAAATAAATAAAAATTGTCCAATAAAAAAGTGCAAGACACATAAAAGTGCAACTAAAATGCAGGAATAAGTAAAATATATACAAATAAAATAGAATAAGATAACATAAAACACTATACAGCTGAATTAAATACTGTATATTGTAATATTATGTAAATGTGTGGATATGTGAAATAAACAGATATATGCACTATAAACATATGTAAGCAGTGACACTTCACAGAGCTCAGGAGTTCAACAGTCTTATGGCCTGTGGGATAAAACTGTCCCTGAGTCTGGTGGTCTGGGTAAGGATGCTGCGGTACCATCTGCCAGACGTTGCTGGCGTGATGGGGGTCTTTGATGATCCTGTGTGCCTTCTTCCTGCACCGCTGGGTGTAGAGCTCCTCCATGGATGGCAGCTCCGTCCTGGTGATGTGAGAGTCTTACAGAGGGCGGAGCAGCTGCCATACCAGGCCGTGATGCAGGCAGTCAGGATACTCTGGATGGTGCACCTGTAGAAGCTGCAGAGTGTCCTGGAGTCCATGTTGGACCTCTGCAGCCTGCGGAGGAAGAAAAGTCTCTGTCTCACTGTCTTTGTGATGATACTGGTGTGATGAGTCCAGGTCAGGTCCTCACTGATGTGGACCTTGAGGAACCTGAAGCACTGTAGTCCGGTTGATGGGGGCGTGTCTCCCTCTCTGTTGCTTCCTGTAATCTACAATGAGCTCCTTAGTTTGGCTGACGTTGAGATGGATGTTGTTGTCCTGGCACCAAGATGTCAGGGCTCTGACGTCCTTTCTGTACACTGTTTCGTCGCCGTCGGTGATCAGGCCGACAAAAGCACAATACACTTATGTGTTCGGTCTCTTTCTCCACTGCCCTATTCTCTCTGTCCCACGGCTCTGATGACCACTAACAGTGGATCGCTGCCGGCGTCCTGTTGGAAGAACACAGCAGCTCTACACATCGAATGGCTCTTTTCATGGCAGAATTTGCCTGAAAAACCCATTAGTGAGCACTGCTCGCACAGACAGGAAAACAAGCACTTAGCAACAAACTAACGATACTTTATAAGATAGCCAATAGAGTAGCCATCATCCTGCGCCTTGCAAAATTATGAACAAGCTGTAGAGAACACAAAGAGACTTAAGCCTGGCTCACTTTCTTCATCTCAACAGATTTGCCAGCTAAGCTAACAGGCTAAATGAATTCTCTCTATTCATGGTCTGAACTTTCACTTGGCATAGTATTTAGAATACAGTAACTGTACACGGCAAAATAAGCATATAACTGCTATACTGTAAATTATAAATATTTGTACATATTGTTATTCACTGAGCTGTGTGATCAGTTGTAATGAGCTAATGGATAACATTAGGTGACTCTGCCACATCACTGAGTTGATGTGTTAGTATTGTATACAGACACAGAGTCGCATACACACTAACCATCTTCTTAACCCAGTCATTAACATATATGTTACTATGTCATATCAATGAGGAATTTACCTTTTACATAGCCACACACACACACACACACACACACACACACACACACACAGGGGGATTCAAATCTCCCGCCCTCATACATGTCCTTTGACATCTTTAATCATATTTAGTATAATAATTTATCTTTATTTTGAACAATTAGTAATTCCTTCTGATAGCCATTTGAGCTACATCTTCATTACTTAATTTTAGTGGCACATTATTATAACCCCTTAGTTATTATTTTATTAATATTAATAGTTTTATTGATATTAATTATCATTAATATGTAAAACAGTGTGTTTCAGTTACTGTTTTGTGTTTTAGTAAGAGCTTCCAATCCGAGCCTCCTTCCCAGCCCATGTGCAGCTGTGTCTGCCAGTTGTTAGATGAAGCTCTGCTTTGATGCGCAAAGCCACAACTCTTTGATGGAAGTTCATTACAATGAGAACTAACAGCTTTTGTTTAAGGGCCTCCTTGATGTGCCTGCTTCATGAAGGAACCAACTAAATGTCCTTGTGCGTGTCTGTCATTGCACTTAAGTAACAGGCAGCCCACAACACTGTTCAGCAATGCAAATGCACATGCAATGCTGTATATTTCATTTACAGCCATAAATGCTTCCATTAATAAAACAATAGTTGTTTTTATTAATAACCTGTCAAGACTGACAGAGCTCAAGTCCATTTAGTGAATTTAAATTTGTGACAAATAAAAAATTTCTCCCCCTTTGAAAAGGAGGTACAAACACAGCACAGATGGAATTTACAAGAGCCTTCTTTGTGAAGCGTCACAAGTGAGGCGACATTTTGTGCAGATGGCCAAAATAGTGCTGTTTCTAACCTTGCTAACAGGATTTTTTACATGTTCACACATAAACACACACAGGCGGCTGTGGTCAGGAGGTGGATTGGTCGTCCACCAGTCAGAGGGTCGGTCTGCTAATCCTCTACTACAGCCCAGGAAAGACTGTGCTAAAACGGTCCACCTAAGGTTTATTAGAGAGGGCAGATTAGAGACCAGTGGGTAGACAATCTGGAGAAAGCTTTAAGTCACTTTCGATTAGTGACAGCAGCAGCATCAGCGATGGTCAACTCCTTTCATTTCCATCCGAAAAAAGGACAAGAGAATGAGGCTGCTTGTGACCCAGTCCTGCATGCAGGCCCTGCTCCTTTGGAGGGAGAGGGTCTTCCTCCTCAGAGGAATCCCACTGGGGAACCTTCCTCTCAGAAGACTTCGACTGAGCTCTCTGAGGGCAGTCCACATCCCAAATGTAGTAAACAGGGCAAACAACGGTCTGTCTAGAACAGGGCCTCTCCCAGGAGAGTTGCAGTTACACCCGGATGTGGTGACCCAAATATGGGTTCAATACGGGTTAGCCCAGGTCGATCTTTTTGCATCCATGAAAACAACCCTGTTTTCCCCACTCTCCCTCTGATTCCTTTACAAGGTTGTGCTCGCTGGCCAGGAAGGCTATGGTTTCTAGACCTGATACAGCTGATTGATGGCAACTGCCATCCCGAGAATCTTTTCAGACTGGTGTTTGGGCATGAATGTTGACCCAGTAGCCTGTTCTGTGCCACTTGTCCTTTGCTTCCTGCAGTCTCAGTTGGATCAAGGCAAGGCAGGGTTTGTACCTCAGCCATTTAAGAGTTTCATGGACAGACTAATGACAAGCTATTGGGTCAGCATCCTTTAGTGTGTCAGTTTGTGTCCCTCTCTGTTAGTGATGATTGTTTACAGTGGAGTCAGAAGGCACAGGATTGTGACGTTGGCCTTTTTGCCAAAAGTGCTTAATCCTCATTCTATGAATCAGGTACAGGAGTATGGTCCGTTTCAGCCCTCTTGCTCCTTGGAGGCACAGTGAGAGGAGTTGCTCACCCTGTGTCTAGTTAGGGGCATTGTGCGCCTTCTCCTTCCTCTGGCTGCTCCCTTTAGGGGTCGCCACAGTGGATCATCTGCTTCCATCTCTTCCTGTCCTCTGCATCTTCCTTTGTCACACCAACCACCTGCATGTCCTTCTTCACCACATCTATAAACCTCCTCTTTGGCCTTCCTCTTTTCTCTTGCCTGGTAGCAAGGGGAATATCATAGTCATAGAAATCTTTCAGACAATAAGACTGCCAAGAGGGGTTTTGCTGGACATCGCAACTAGGTGTGTGTGTGTAACAAAGATAAATCACAATTCTGTCAGGCAGAAATTGAGCATCCAAGAAGAAGATTATGTGGGAATAAGAGGCATAATTGCCCCCTCACAAAGAGAAGCCAAAACTAAAGCTCCAAACCACTAACGGTGGGACAAATGCTCTCTGGAAATGGCAGGATACAGACAGCCATGGATCTGTGACTATGCTGTTAAAACAGCATCATTGCAAGCTCATATACGAGCAGCAGGACAAACAAATAATTCAGCCCAATTACAGTGGACAGAAGAGACAGAAGAGAACTTCCGAGAACTAAAGGGAGACTTGCAGTTGGCTTCAGCACTCAGATTCCCGGATTACTCCGAACCTTTCTCTTTATATGTTGCAGAACAATCAGGATTTGCTAGTGCAGTATGGATGCAAGACAGCCCAACATGAAAACAACTGCTGGCATACTGCAGTACAAAATTGGACAACGTTAAGGCAGGCTTGCCACCTTGGTATCAGGGATTAGTTGCAGCGCTTTTCTCTTTTCAAAAGGCCTTGTCATTAACCATGGGGCACTCAGTGATCCAGTACACATTCCACCAATTACATGCCTTCCTCACAAGCCAATCCAGTTGTTGACATTGGAGATCCTGACACACCGGCTGACACGGCAACAGCAGTGCATGGTAGCGGGTATACCACCACACAAAGCCCCCAAGCTGCACCCCACCAGAAAGAAACTGCTCATACGACGCACAAATAAACGAGCCAATAACAGGCACCTTATTCTGCATCGGCAGCTAAAAATCCAGCTAAAAGAGTCGATACAAGAAAGGGACCTCCTTGAGCAGTGCTTGCGGAAATGCCTTGACACCATTGATAACTACCATTGCTTGTGTGCAATTGGCCTACGTTTCACTCCCCAAACTCTGCCACGTTGAACTTTGGACTCTCTGACACATTTGTCTCTTAAACAAAGCCCCACACCCCACCATAATTGGACTAAAGACTAAATTAGCACACATGCGAGAATCCCAGAAGAAGAAGAGGAATTCACCAGGACAGAATGTCCTGATGCTAGGTTTCTTAACACCTTTTATTTTACACATGTCGCATATTCATGAAAAAATATTAAGTAATAATGTTGCATTAAAGGGTTGAAACACCATGGTAGAAAGTTAAAAGCTCCATGTCACAGTGGATGATCTGTATAAGGATTAAGTTTGAAAAAAAAAATGTAATGTTTGTTAATTATAGTTACATGATTAAAAAAACGCTAAGTAAACATTATAATCTAGGATGAAATACTATACTACACTGGTTGTTGTGTTATACTATACACTGAATGACATTCATATTTAACTCTGTATTTAAAGGAACGTATAATGTGAAGTGTACCGACCCTGGTCCCGTACTTAAGGTTATTTTAATTTCATAAGGTTGCTCAAATCATTTTTAACAAAAGAAAACAGCCCACCACATCTTCATGTTTTCGCACAATATGTAAACATATAATTATTGTTTTTTTGCGATGTATGCTAACACACGGCTAATTAGCATCAACAAGACTACCAAGAAACAGGAGGGCTGCGTGTTGGGTCATCTCTGGAACTCTCTTAGTGCAAAGCCTAAGAATAAATAATTTCCATGGTATATTGGGAAGACGAGTAACAGGCAGAGCCCAGCGCTCTGAGATTTGTGATGCGACCAGCTGGCCTGCACTATTATTATCTAGCCAGAGCGCCACTTCAACCCCTGTACTTACTAGGACACAGCCGTGGACAGCGACGAAAGAGCAAACTAACGACAAACTTCCCCAACAACCAAGAAAACAGCTCCACTGTTGCAGGACCCAATATCTCCATCTGATGATCTTGATAACCTCTCATCTTCACACAGTAAGGACTGAAAGTAACGACTGGACCACAAACTCTGAGTGTGGGTGACTTGTAAAAGATGTAAAAAGGTATATGGACTTAAAATAAAATGATTCATCTTCATCCCATTTTACTTCCTGCAACACCCATCTGTTTCCTCTGCCAAGGTCAAGCAACAAGAGGAATCAAAACAGGAGGAAGACATAACACAGAGCGGCAGAAACCTTGGAGGAGAACCACCTCAGCACCTGCCTGAGGACGAGTTTTGATCATAGGAGACTTCAGAGACGAAAAGCAAGAGTCTCCACCCTCCTTCACGCCTATGAGGATACTCTTCATTCACCCCCCCAAACCCCATCCAGCTCACTCTTCTCTCCAGGTACCCTTTCTCCCTCCTTCCCCCTCTTGGAGTTCACTGACCAAATGAAGGAGCTGGTCACTGCCTGAACCTGACTTACCCCCCTCCTGACTCCATGATGCCGACTATTGGCACCAAAATTATCGAAGTTACACCCATCACCTCTGCCCCCCTCCATCACGGCATTATCCTATGTCTCCCCAGCCTGATAAGGTTGTGTGTGTACAAAAGGCAGCAAGATCTAATTGATATGTGCTGGGTCCAGGCTGCAAGGCTAATGGCACTCATGACTCTTTCCAGGACAAGCCTTGACCATGCTTGCCGAAAGCTTCCCCTATTTCTGTCTTGATAGGTAACAGAAAAATAATCTGCAAAGGAAAGGGTAAACAAAGGTTATTTTAACCATTTGCATAATCGAGTGACGCTGATATTTTCTGGCAAGGACAGTCTCTTTCAAAAAGGTTATGGTTGCCATATGGATCAAAATACAACATGCATTGTTTTCCTGTTAGTTCACATCACAAGCTACATTTGTGTTTATCAGTGTGATTCTTATGACAAGTAAATCTGGACCCGACCTGGGACCAGGCACCCTGGAATTTCTAGGCTGTGTGTGTTATATGATTCTGTTGCAGTGATACAATGCACTGGGGAGGGTGACCTACAAACACAAACCGACACAAATTGGTGATATATGACAGGATGAATTGTTCATTTAAGGCAGAGAGAGAGCATGAGGAGAGAGTGATGAGGCATGTATAGGGTGGGTAAAGGTCACTCTCTCTCTCTCTCTCTCTCGCTGAGAGGGCTCAGGGAGAAAATAAACAGCAATCACTGTAGCATGACGAGAGGCAGAGTAGAAGCCAGCTTTAATTGAGCTCTCACTTTCACATTCCTCTCTGCCCCCAGAGCTGTTTCCACTGCTGGAGACAAACATATGGAGAGCACTGCAGCACCATTACAAAACACACTAGAGAAAGATTGCAGATGACTATATTACTTAGGAGGGCTTCATTCTAAGAAATCATTACGACATCGCAGTACACATAACCATGGAGAGTAAATCTAACAACACCCGGTTTATATACTTTAAAATCTCAATAGTGGCCTTTATTCACCTCAACTACTGAAAGAGTCAGGTCTTTATTT
This sequence comes from Bovichtus variegatus, assembly GCA_943593645.1. Lineage (NCBI taxonomy): Eukaryota > Metazoa > Chordata > Actinopteri > Perciformes > Bovichtidae > Bovichtus > Bovichtus variegatus. Next base: position 963,399 of record CALSCE010009408.1, on the reverse strand, counting down.
ATCATAGACTTATTTTAGAGATAACTTTTTCCCTCTGATTTCCTATTTTATAACTAGATTTGATCTTGTTTTAGTAAGAAATGTTTTTTAAACTGCTCATCTTTTAATTTGCTGTTCTTTTGTTTACTGTTGACCAACCGTCTAAAAACACTTCCTCTGTTGATGTTTCACATCAGAATTCATATGTGAATGACAACAGCATTTCAGTTAAAAAAGTAAGTGTTTCAGCAGGGTGGTGAGTATGGAATGATATCGGGGGCCGGGTTGCAGTGGCAGCAGGCTAAGCAAGGTAGTCCAGACGTCCCTCTCCCCAGTAACATCTCCCAGCTCCTCCTTGAGAATCCTGTGGAGTTCCGTCAGATAAGATGTAATATCTCCAGCGTGATCTCGGTCTACACCAGGATCTCCTTCGAGGGCCTCCAGCAGGTGTCCTGATCAGAAGGACCTAGCCACCACCTATACCTTAAGCAGAAGATAGAACACTGAACGTGTTATGCAGCCTTGCAGTATTTCAACCCCAGCTCTTCACACATCCAGTACCAGATACATTTTTCAACCATAGAGTTTAGCTCCCGTCTCTGGTCTCTTAAATTGTTTTCTAGTGTTAGTTATTGCTCCCTTGCCACAGGATCATTGCCTGTCTACCTGCTCATCTCCCTATCTGCCATTCAACAACCCAGCTTGCCGGTCACTCGTGTCCTGGCTAGTTTCATCAAACACTCTCAAATACAGCCCTAATTCCTGCTCAGCCACGCTTTACCAACCACCAGTTTCTCTTTTCTCTCCTGCCCTCCATCCTGACTTGAATGATCAGGTAAGGTGCCACGTGCTTCGTATTCAAAGCACCTGGCTGGGGATGTAAACTCCTTTGGTTGAAAGGCTCTTCACAAATGCCGTTTAGTCCCATAGGACCATCTGGAGGGGAGGTAGCATGAATATAGTACTGATGCTAGCTAGCTGCTGCTTCACTGATCTCCTCTCCTCAGGGCTGTTTTTTAGATTGCTTAAAAAAACAAATGTTTTGTATTGATTTGTTTAGTAAGTTGTTTTGCATTGCAGTTACAGCCCCACGCCAGTAGGGGTAAATGCAATCTCAGCACCCCTGCTTCCCGTGTCCAGGATGTTAACAAGTTAACGTAACTACCAGGCTATGACTTTTCCAGTATGCTGAAGTTAGTTAACTAGCTAACATGAGTCAGTTGACAAAAATGACCAACTTACCAAACAATATGCAAAGAAGATCCATCAGAGTATCTGTAAGAACAGTTCACGGCCGCATCAAGTCGGTTTAAAATGCTGATAGTGAATTTAAATTTAATAACACCTTATTTTAGAAACTGCTCGGCTCATATAATACAGAGCTACAACTCCATTTTACATCATCAAATGATTAATTAAAAGCAAACTTAAGAGAAGAATTACCACTTGAACATACATCAGCTTAATTAAACCTACATAAAATGACATAAACCGCCTTTGGGATGAATGTATTTGTGATGTATTTTATTACTTAGTTTGACTCATGGCTCAACTCAACTCATCGTCCATACTCAAAAATTTTTTTTCCTCTGGTTATTTTTTCAGTTTTTTTCTTTTGTCTTTCTTGTGTAGCATAAAGGAATTACACCTTGCATTTCATTGTGCAGCCCTTTGTTTAAGAATGACAATAAATTAACCTTGAACCATCTAATAATGGATGGCTCACCATCTCGTTGTTTCCTCATTTCTGACAGATTTTTGTTGTTTCTAGAATCTTTTTTTCTTACCATTGTGTTTTACTCCGATTTAGATATAAAATATATTAGATTTATGTACAGGTTTTCCGGCACAGTTTGCACGTGGAGTAAGACACGCTTGATAAAACACTTGATAAAACTATTAATCGTGCAGCCCTAAGCCTAACTATAAGTAGCTGTTTTAGTGCAACATGCATAATTACACAGATGTATGTATTTAACGCCATCTTAAATATTGCAACTGTCAGGTAAGCAACCTGGCAATACTGGACGCATATGAATCCCAGAGCTGGAATCAAACTCAAAACTTTTTGTATTTTTTACTTTTTTGTATTTTACAGTTTAAACTACTAGAAGTATATAGAGTAGTTATAATTAGCTTCACCAACTACAACATTAAATAACTGCTTACATATTAATACATCAATAATAAGGATCCAATAATATAATAGTATAGCACTGATAATAACCACTCTGCATTCTGAGTAATTTTACTTTAAGTACATTTAGCTGCTATCAATTGCTGTACATTTACTGACATTTAAATGCAGAACCTTTAATTTGAATGGAATATTTTTTGTACTGTGATACTTGTGTTTAAAGCATCACTGATAGATGTGGTTAGGTTGGGCACTAAGAGCCACACCCACCAACAGTGATGTCAAAGTCAGTCAAAGTCAAAGTCAACTTTATTGTCAATTTCTCTGTGTGTGATACAAACAGGGAGATTGAAATGCCATTTCTCACACTCCCAAAAATGTTTAAAATATATAAATATATACTACATATATGTATACATACATACATACACACCTAAACACCCACTGTACATGTTTATATATACGTATATACAGTGTATATATATATATATATATATATATATATGTACTGTACATGTATATATACATATATACAGTGTATACAGTATACACTGTATATATATATATAGTTCAGCATTCTGACAGCCTGGGGGAAGAAGCTGTTTTTGAGTCTGGTGGAGCTCGACTGGAGGCTGCTGAACCTTCTCCCTGAAGGCAGAAGACTGAAGAGGCAGTTGGAGGGAGGGGAGGGGTCACCCACCATGCTGAGTGCTTTGCGGGTCAGGCAGGTGTTGAAAATGTCCTGGAGTGACATTTATTGGTGGTGATGACTGGATTGAGGCACCAATAGTCCTTTCAGCAGTGTTCACTATGCGCAGCAGGGTCTTGCGGTTGGAGGTGGTGCAGCTTCCGAACCACACAGTGATGCAGCTGCTGAGGATGCTCTCGCTGGCGCCTCGGTATAAAGAGTACATGATGGGGGTCGGGGCCCCTGCTCTCTTTGATGAAGTAGAGGCGCTGCTGGGCTTTGGTGTTGTTACTGAGGGAGAGGTCCTCAGTGATGTTCACAGGCAGGAATTTGGTGCTGCTCACCTGCTCCACAACAGCACCATTGGTGGCCTGTGGGTGGGGGTGATGGGTTCTGTGGTTCTCCTGAAGTCTCCTTTGTTAAGGAAGAGATTGTTATCTTTGCACCATGTGGCCAGCTGGTTTACTTCCTTCCTGTAGTTTGTGTCATTGTTGTTGCTGATGAGACCCACTACAGTTGTATCGTCCGCAAACTTGACGATGTGCCTGGAGCTGTAGGTGGGTGTGCAGTCGTGGGTCAGCAGGGTGAAGAGCAGGGAGCTGAGCACACATCCTTGTGGGCCCCCGTACTTAGGGTGATGGTGTCTGATGTGTTGTTGCTGACCCGTACCCGTACATTGGGGTCTTGCAGTGAGGAAATCCAGCAGACTGAGGCCCAGGTTTGTTCATTTACACACTAGCTGCTGGAGGATGATGGTGTTAAATGCTGAGCTGAAGTCTATGAACAGCATCCTAACATATGAGTCCCTTGTGTCTGAGTGGCTGAGGGCTGGGTGGAGAGCAGAGGAGATTGCATCCTCAGTGGACCGGTTGGCTCGATATGCAAACTGAAACGGGTCCAGGGAGGGCGGATTTGATTTGTTTCATGACCAGCCTCTGAAAGCACTTTATAATGGTGGAAGTCAGCACTACAGGGCGGTAGTCATTGAAGCAGGATGGAGGTGACTTCTTCGGCACATGGTGGTTTCTTTGAAGCACGAGGGAACAACAGCCTGGCTCAGGGAGATGTTAAAGATGTCTGTGAGGACATGTGTGAGCTCCACTGCGCAGTCATTTAGCACACGACCAGGAATGTTAATCCTTAGCAGTGTGCTCCTCACACTGGCTGGGGACAGACAGACAGCCTGGTTGTTGGGGTGGAGGCATTGTTTTCAGTGCAGGTGTGTTGTTATGTGCTTCAAAGCGTTTGAAGAAGCGATTAAGGTTGTTCAGCAGAGAGTTGTCACTGTCACAGGTCTGTGGTGGTGGTTTGTAGTCTGTGATGGTCCTAATACCCTGCCACAGGCTCTGTGTGTCTCTGTTGTCACTGAAATCAGCTGTAATCCTCCGGGTGTACTGTTGTTTGGCTTTCCGGATGCCACAGGATAGGTTGGCCCTGACTGCTCTGAGACCAGCTGGATTGCCCTCTCTGAAGGCAATGTTGTGGGCCCTCAGCAGCCTGTGGACCTCCCCTTTAAGCCATGACTTCTGGTTAGCCCGGATGATGATGGATCTGGTGTGGGTCACATCATCAATGTATTTGGTCATATAACCTGTGACTGTCTCTGTGTACTCCAGGATGTTGGTGTGATTGTTGTATGTGGTTGGCTGCTTGAACATGTCCTAGTCTGTAGTGTCAAAGCAGTCTTGAAGTGCAGCAGTGCTCTGACCGCACACCTACCTTTTTTTAAACCGGTTTGGTGACTTTCCCCTGAGGTCTGTATACAGGTTTCAGCAAAATGTGAGGTGGTCAGAGAGGCCGATGTGGTGGAGGGGAGAAGTCTTGTACGCTCCTTTGATAGTGGTGTAAACCAGGTCCAAAGTGTTGTTTTCTCTTGTTGGGAAATCAACGTGCTGATTAATTTTTGGCATGACATTTTTCAGGTTAGCATGGTTGAAGTCCCCAGCTGCGATGAGAAGGCTGTCTGGGTGGGCTGTCTGCTGCTTTTGTCAGTTGATCGATCCTACACCCTGCTCCTTTTCCCTCAGTACACAACTTTCCTGCAGTAGTGCAATTATAAACATCTCTCAGATATTACAGTTAAACAATGTGCCTTCTGTAGGTCCTAATAAAGAAGGTTGTACCAGGATGTGTCTTTATCCTATCAAAGAGATTGCATCAACTGTCCTCCTCTGATTTAAATGATAAACCAACTTGAAAAGAGAAATCTCAAGTAGCTCTTGAATGGGAACTCCTTTTATTTTACAAATGAAGGTCAGTTTACTGGCCATGTACTAGTCAGTTGTATAATGTCTTCTCTGGCTCTGATATTATTATATTATATCTGATTTTGGTGATTCATGTGTATCCTGATGAAATGCCTGCCTTTATGTCTGTCTTGACAGTTAGATTTTATTCACGTATACTTGAGATACGTGACATTGAAGTGTAAATTGTCAGAAAAGCTTGGAATTCAATTGGCCCTGTGAGTATTATTCTATTTAGTATAAAATATCTGCCCTTAGGTTGCTGGACAGAGAGGTGCAGATACTATGTATGTGTCTACAAACCACTGTTTGTCTGAAGCTTAAAGCTGGAGTACTTCACTTTTGTCTCCCCCCTCTGGCAGTGAGAGTAATTACCATATGGGAGAGACCACAGCCACGGAGCAGCAGTTATCTGGAGTGGATGCCCGTCTTGGACACAAACAAGTGCAGTAGTAGTAGTAGTGCAGATACTCATTCAGTGCGAGCAGCATGCCATTGCCTGCACCAACATAACCAGTGTACCACTTCACCAGCACCAAGGATCCCCATCGTATCACAACACGCTCCACTTCAGAGCACACAGAGTTCAGGCAGCACACACCAGAGGAGGCCCTGATCTCCCTCCCTTAGTCCTCATCCTCATCCTCAACCCTTCATATTAGTGCTGACTTTGGACTGCAGGTTTATCCACGACGTTGACTTTTTTTTTTTTTCTGCCACAAATTGCAGCAGTGGTTTTTTAACTTTTTGGGGGGAATTTACATTTTCAAAAATGCTATTTGAGTGAGAGTGATCATGTATAAAGACCACACACACAAAAACAAGTGCCAACAGTCACGACAGGTTTTGTATTGCTCAGCTTTAAGTCCAAAGACCTTGAGTTCTGTTTTTGGCTCTTTGAATCAAAAGCGTAACCAAAACCAGTGCTAAATTTTTGCAAGGGGTTTTGTGTTGTCTTCATACCTATAAATTGATATTTTACTGTGGTAGGGTTACATGGAACGATGCAGTTTGAACACATTTTGTTCACAACACACTTCTCATTTCAATATTGATGTTTATTGCACAATTAGCAATGCGTCTCTGAAAACACAAAACGGCACGATCTAAAAAATAACAGGCGATGAATGTAGTACATTTACCACCATAATCACCTATGATGTTATACAAGGATAACGGTTAAGGAATCATACCAAACCCTAGCAGCATTTTAGAACATTAAATGTTTGTAGAAAAATGTTACTGGGCAGTCTAACAAACAAACAAGACAATAGGTCGAAGCTGGATTTATAAGTCATAGCAAGACCATACTTTAAGTGCACCATTACTAAATAGGTCGACCTTGCCTCATGTATTGCTTGTGTGTCATGCATTGCTTCCCCTTGGTAAGCATAAATGCCTGGGTCCTGCAATATGCAGAAGGCCAGTGATCCAATCGGGTAAAAAGCTCTACTTGTTACGTACACACACATTGTGTAGGCTGCAAAAAGCAGTGACAATGTCAGCCACAAGTGCAATATCAATATCAATATCATTGCACGCTTAAGTAGACACCTCCAACAACCCTTGAGACGAACAAAAGGATTTTTGCACTAATTGCGCTGTTCTTGCATCAGGCGGGGATGATTGCTGATCATTAGCCATTGATTTAATGGGTAGGCAGGGTCTCCATTGAGACGACCAGGAATCTCCTTTCACAGTCATAGATTTCTGTGGAATCATGGTGACTTTGTTGTATTTGTTAAAGGTAAGCCTAATAGCAGTAGTCATTCTTCATCCAATCACATAATTAAATCATGAGGAATTAAGCTAATTGCTCATGCCAGCCCACGTTAGCCAGAAAATGAATATTTCTGTAAAGCTAAGGAAAATAAAATATGAATGCATAGCCCCACATAGATTATAGAAAAAAAACACAAATCCTGAACACCCCCATATAAGGCACCATTACACACCGACAGTGCATAGTAATATATGGACGTTGGTATACACATGTTGAATATGAAAAACAAATGCACTCATTTGTGATTAATTACAACTCAGCTCAACTTTTCTGATAAGATCTTATCAGAAAAGTTTCATGAATGGCACCAGCACATTGATAAACCACAGTCTAGTGGAGTATTTTGAAAAGTCTCTCCTTTTGGCAGGCAGATAAAACGTTTAAGAAAGGGCGGTCTTCAATGGTGATTTCACTTGGCGCACTAGCATACACACTGTAGAGATTCCAACACCAAAGAGACAGGCGATGGCTCGGTACTCGATTGGGTTAGCATTCCACCTCAGAACAATTGCCGGTCTCTGTCGAGGTTCCTGAGGTTTTCCCCAGCGAGTAGTTTCTCGTCAAAGGGTAGGTTCTAAAAGTTGTAGCACGTACCCGAATGTGTTGAGCAACATGAGAAAGCCCTCTTTCCTTTGTTCTTCGTCAAAGTTGTTCGGGCCACTTGACCTAAGCACCTGGCCGTGTGGCCTTCTTGCTTCCAAATTCTTCTTTTAAGCTCCTCTGCTCCTGAACGAACTTTCTCAAAGCTGCAGCTCTTCGCCTCCTATAGCGCCTCAGTCTTACGCACTTATCTCCTTCAAATGTGTCTCTACTTTTGTCTAATTCAGCATCCAATGCTCTCTCAATGTTCATTTTGATTCATCAAATGTGTGTTTTGGGTTCAAGTAGATCACAAAAAACGTTACTTGTCTCTCAAACGTGTTGAATATAAGTTACATAAGTTACAAGAGCGTTGGCAACAAAACGAGCCCCTCGCTCTCCATGTTCCTGAAAATGATAGGAGCCGTTTTCAGCCGCGTACATGTACATTTGGCTTTGCCCAATCCTCTTCTTCTGTTGAGTAAAAGGGCGGTTGGCATCCATAAGTGTTGCATTACCGCCACCTGCTGAACTGTCCCTTGCCCCATCTATTCCGGCATTGCCATGGCATGTGTGAAAAGGTGCAAGACAGAAACGTTCCTGAATGTATTGCATGTGTGAATAAATCTCTAGCGGTGCCTGAAAGGTTATCCCAGTAATTTACTGGGAACTATATTTGAAAGAGCTTTACAGTAAGTGATGTCAGTGAGCCAGAATGCTGGGGCATTCATCTGAAAAGCCTGCAGCAAATGGAATGCAGACATTATTAATATTATTAGTTTCATCTGAGCTTTTAGAATACATTTTGTGCACATTTTTCTCAAATTGCAATGTTTCGCAGAAGTCCCTCCAAATTCTATAAAATGGACCTTAATATGATTAAATTTTTTTAAAGAATTTGTGTTTAGTTTTATTGCATCGGTAACACATATTTACGTTTCCTCTGACATGTGCTGAGTTACTGATACAGGAGAGTCAGAACATGCACACCTGTAATCTCACAGTGCAGACATCTTTACAGACATTATGCACAGGAAGTCTCTCTTTATCTCTCTGTATATTTGTAAATATTGATGTACTATTGTGTAAGTATCATAATAATATAGGGATAAGATATTAATGAAATAAATATGCTGTTGTTTAATGTTATAGAAAACATTTCATGGGTGTCTGATTGCTTGCTTGGACACACCTGCTGTACTGTAAACGTGACGGAGAGCTTACTTAAACCTGAGTGAGGCAACTGTCACCATGTAGAGATGAATTTGCACATTTTAAAAGTTGTATCTGTGTTCAACTCCCTTGATTTTTTAATATGTTTTGAGGCAAGTACCCCATCCCATAATGATACATGTCATCTCATTGAACATCTGACAGAATGCACAGTACAAGCAGTTAATGTGGGCGGGTTGTGGAAAACTGACGTCAGTGTAGTCGGTCGGTGACGGCGGAGGAGGGACCACAGACCGAACTGATCCCACGTGTGACGGAGCGCTGCATTCCCAGCTCGCTGACACTGTAGCTGCGCTCCATCTGCCGACCTACCGTCTGTGTGTATCCGTTAGTCACTGCCTGTAGCTGGGTCAGAATATGGAAGGTGACGGGAGCCAAGCCACGTCCGGAAGCCCGACTGATCCACAACACGACCCGGGGTAAGGTTACAGCCTGTCATCGTAAACTGGGAATTTGTCACTCATTATTTCTTGTTTTTGAAACTGCACAATTGCAGCTTGATTTTGTACTGCCAGCTCCACTGCCTTCCGGGTCCCGTCAACTACACCTTTGTTTGGTTATATTATCAGACGGGCCTGCCCCCTTGGCAGTGTAAACGCCTGGCTGGCCCCGATGTATGCCGTTAGTGCGTGTGTGGAAAGAACATATGCCAAACTTCGTTTAGAAATTTGGGAGTCAAATGCCGCCGTACTTAATGGCAAAAGTACACGGATTTAGAACAGTGATTATTAATTTAAAGTATTTTAAAGCTTGCTCTGGTGAAATCGGCATTCGCCCGGCTGAGACGCACTTAATTTCAATTAAAAGGCAAAAAACCCGCATTTAGTCCACGCCGGTCCTTACCACCCAGGATGTGTTTAGGTGGAGGAAGGTGGATATTCTTAACAGCCGAAGCAAATTGAAAAGTTGAACTAAGATGTTATTAGTTAATGTATTACATGTATGCCGAATTGTAGACTGTGTCTGTATCAACAGTCAACAACCTAAAATGTTGTTGTACCAGGTATGTACCTCTGCCAAGAAGCCGGCAGTTTTTAACTGACAGATGTTTTGAATGGAAGTTGGCATGACCCTTGGTCCACAGCGGAGAGAGGGGAACGGATCGGCTTCGGGCTGCCTCGCCGTTGCATTGCCGCTATTTTTATCCCCAGCCTTTTACTTCTCTCCAACCCGCCAACTAGTTAGCTAAACATGAAAATGGCCGATTTGAAATCTGGATTGACTTCTGTGCCTTTTCCTTGGCAGGAAAATGTTTATCGGTGGCCTCAGCTGGCAAACTTCACCAGGTAAGACCTGCGTCTGGAGCTGTGTGTGTGTGCGCGTGCACACGGCGCAAGGTTATTTTGATATCAAGTCCTCCATTCGACCCCTGTGTAACACGGGGACATCCACTGCTGTCTACACATATCCATCTTTTTATTTAATGCGAATGTAAAGAAAAACTTTAACGCTCCCTGGCTTTGTCTTTTTTTTTTCTTTTCTTTTTTTTCTCTCTCACAGACAGCCTTAGAGATTATTTTAGTAAATTCGGGGAAATCCGAGAATGTATGGTGATGAGAGACCCAACGACAAAACGATCCAGGTAAATAAACAGTTATGTTCCCTCTGTTAGAAAAATAATGGGGAAACTCTTTGCTTGCTTTGGAGTGACATAAATATAGAGCAGCCATTTAACTGGATTTGCTATTGAATGAAAGGGCAATGCAGTTTGACATTGAACATGGAGCTGTGGAGAACATGTTCTACTACTGCCAGTTCCCTCATTTCTTATGTCCTAATGTATTTAATAAGGTCATAGGGTTTGAAATCAAAGTGAAAAGTAATTTAAATGCAATTCCAAATCAATGCATTGTACTGAAATGTTGGACAGTATAGAGATAATAATAATTTACACATTGCTCTTTAAATAATATGAATGATATGAATTCAAGAAATTGTCAAATAATATGTGGACTCAAAAAAGGAAAATAGAACAGGGAAATAAGAATTTATAGGAAATATACTGTAGGCTACATGGGCAGGTATAACTCCGAGTGCGGATTTCAGCATTTATCAGATGTGAAGTAAAGTAGTTCATTACAATGTGACAAATAAAAACTGTGAAGTATAACTTGTATTATTTTAGAAATGTCATATGCTGTTGTGTTGTCTCTCAACAGGGGCTTTGGCTTCATCACTTTTGCCGATGCTGCCAGCGTAGATAAAGTCTTGGCACTGCCGCACCACGAGTTAGACTCTAAAATGGTATGTGCACCTTTTTATTCTGATTACATGAGAAACACATGTTTTATTTCTATTTGTGAAAATGATCTGTCCACCATTTGTATTATATTCCTAAACACCCGATGGTAGCAGCACTTGTTCACTGGGAGTTCTGAGAGAGCAGAGGGAAGCTCACACACTCACTTCATCTTTTATAGCTCATAGAAGTCAAAGTCTCACTAGGTTTTGATTTAGTTTGTGTCTTTGTGATTAGTGTCATTTTCCTTTGGCTTATATTTACAGTATATGAAACCAGAGCTGTGGTCTCGAGACATTTTTTCCTACTAACTCAGGTTTGGCTTGGTCTTTCATATGACAATCACTGGTCTCAACCCAGTCCAGTTGTTGTTGTTTGCATTTTCTGCCCAGTGTCGCTGGCTGCTCTTATAGCAGGCTGCTGTGCTCAGTCATGTGCCAGTTCACCATAGAGAGACATTTCTTTAATATTATATCAATGTCCTGCTCCCTCGTTTAATGCAGGCTATGCTTATTTTCCATAGTGTGTCTTGGCCATGTAACAACCAAGCGTTTAATATCAATGTTAATGACATATATATAATGTGGAATATCAGACTTCAATAGTTTGTCACATTGTGCAAGAATATTTTTATTTCTAATATAGTTTAGTTTCTTTTCCTCAACACAATTTTTGTATGTAATGCTTCAATTTGTATTTCTGAGGGAACATGAACCTCTTCCCCTCTGAGTGAAATAAGTTGATATCTGCTCAGTATACATGGAATTTGATTAGGAAAGAAAACTTTCCAGGAATATCAGTCGCACAACAAAATGAAGAATATTGAATGTGCCGTGTGTTGTTTCTTTGGTCTTGAGTCCAGCCCTGCATCCAACACTTTCTCTTACTGCTCAGGTTTCACACACATACATACACACCTTCCCATAGAAATAGTTTTATTACAGTGGTATGTTTGCATGCATTGTGGTGCCATTGCAGGATATATATATATATACAAAAAAACATTTAGTATCTAAAGCCCCTTTCCCACTGGAAAAAACACTGCAATGAATCTGCAGAGGTCTCTGTATTTATCGACTCCAGCTCCGATCAGCAGTGATGGAAACATGACACCCTAGTGGACACGCTAATTTTCAACCATTTTCCAGGGCTGTTGCTGTGACACACATTAAAGTGAATATATTATAAATCAAATCAATAGGGATTTGGACAATCATTCCAATTTGTTAACAGAGTAAACATACAGTTAACCTGCTCTCCTCAAAGCCACCAGACTCCATTACTGATCATCATAAAACAAGATGAAAGTCACCCAAACCTTCTTTGTCAGTCTTTCCACTCTTCCAACAAACACCGACTCTTGTTGAGAGTTTGAAAAAGAGACTGAATAAGTAACAGATATGAAAGAAAAAAAGTAACCAGCGTAACATCGAGCTGCTTTCTACTTATTAACCCTGCTTCCGTTGCTGGCCGGTGAGCGTCTAAGAAGGGACCGTCCTCTGTCAGGACGGTATGTGTCGTATAAGTGAAGCTTGTAATTCTCATTTGATTGAATGTGCTTATTATGTGTGTCAAACCTTGTTTTAAATAATTGTTTTATTCAATGAGAGCTATTTTTTTGTGATTAAGAGTTTTAATACGAGGTGAAAATGTAAGCTCTTCTTTACTCAACCTCAGTTCACCAACAAGTGTTGCCATTAGTTACCCACGTCATTGGTCTTCATCTTGGTCACATTTTGCGACATTGTGTGATGTAGAAATGCAGAACATTGAGGTGCGATAGCTGGATGGATCATGTGTAGTGGAACACAGGGGATATGGGTAATTTGCGCGTGTGCACGGCTAGTCGAACAAACCTGGCTGACTGTTGAGAAAGCTTTCGACAGCTGATTTACTGAGGCTTTAACACAGGTATGGAAATAAGCACTGTGGTATGTGCTGCAGTTGTATTGGGCTGTAATGGGGTTGTGTCATGTTTAAGGTGGAGAAGTGAAGGGAAGTATGAGAGCTGGACTCTGCACTCGCTGGGCCAGAAAGAGATTTGGCAGAATTAACTTAAAATCACGGTGTGATATGCAGTGACCTCCACTTTGACGTATTACTTTTTCCACAGCAGTTTATCCTGACATTTATTTAGTGCGTATTGTGGAGCTGACAAAGTTATCAACTTAATTAAAACCCTTACTTTTCTTCTAGAGTCTTCCTTCAAATGCCCTGTAAAACACCTTGCTCAGTGTATCCTTACTTAAAGGATACTTCATTAAATAATTTTTTATTAAAGAATAGTGACTCTGACTTACCTTTCAGACATTTTACAGTGTAACGACACTTGTCAGTGCTCTCTGGTGGACAAACTCTGTCATGGAGACACACTTTCTAAATGACTTCAAACATATTTGGGATATTTCTGTTATGACATTTCTTGTTATTTATTATCTGAGATGTGTGTCGATACAGATATACAGTATCTGTGATAAACCAATATTAACCTTCTGGTAGGAAAAGGGAAATGTTGCAGATTTAATTTAATACAATTTATTCCTTCCCTATAGAGGCCAGAAGTTAAATAGCTGGAGCAGAACTCAGATCCATTACTACATGTGAAACAATCTCACAGTATATAGGAAAATAGATTAATGTTAACGTACATCTATTAATAACAATATTTGAAATACCACTTTTTCTTTTATAATTGTGTTTTATTTCTGACATGAATAAAATGTTCATCAGTATCAGTGTATGATCGGTTTGAACTTCTGCCCTCTGGCAACTAAAAAACAAGACTCGTCTAATGCAAATAGAAATCCTATTTTACTTCTTCCTATCTTTGTTATGTTTTCTCTGATTTAAGATTGATTGTTGCTGAAGTGCCCTCCATGTCAGTAATGTTTATATATTTTACAAGCTGCTGGGCCTGAAAACATCACGGGCCGTGGACTAAAAACATGTGCCAACCAGGTAGTTGTATCACATCCCTGTCACAGGAGTGTTCCCACCTGCTTCAAGTCGACCACCATCGTCCCTGTACCTAAAAGTCTGCAGTTTCTACGCTAAATGACTACTGCCCTGTGGCACTCCCCCCTATCCTGATGAAGAGCTTTGAGAAACTGTTATTCTAATGCATCAAAAACAACATCCCAGTCAGCCTGGACCCTCAGCAGTTTGCATACAGAGCCAACAGATCCACAGAGGATGCCATCTCCACTGCCCTGTAGATATATAAAGTTTCAACAGAAGATACATTTGTATAGTTTTTGTAATTTATTGCCTATTGTTTATATTCTATTTTAATTTAAATATTTTGAACATGTCTTTATACATTTCCTGTGTGTGGACATTTCATTGTGCAATCCTGTATTGGAAAATGACAAGAATATACCCTTGAACTGTGTGTGTGTGTGTGTGTGTGTGTGTGTGTGTGTGTGTGTGTGTGT
>CALSCE010009408.1:929256-946105 GCA_943593645.1 Bovichtus variegatus | reverse complement strand
TGTCTGTCTGTCTGTCTGTCTGTCTGTCTGTCTGTCTGTCTGTCTGTGAAAATAAAGTGAAGGGTAGTGAGGCTTAAAACAAAAACTGAATAATACCTGATCATAATAATGAGAAGATGAGCAGTAGTTTAGGAGAGAGATGAAAAGGAAGAGGTTAATGATGCACATAACAATAATGTAAAATGTTTGGGCCATGCTCCCCCGGAAGAAATATTAGTACATTTTAAAGTTGAATAAATCAATCTGGTGCACTTTGAGAGCCCATTTCAGAGGTTGTGCTCTTGTTAACAAGTTTTGGTTTATAATTTTGTGCTCCTAACAATTTCATCATAAACACATTGGTTGTATAGATATATAAATCTAATCCACTGCTCCTTCCCCTGCACTAACCCACCTCTCTCTCACACACACACACACACACACACTCTCCACACTAACAGATATTTACCCACTGTCTTTATAGAATTTTGCACCGATCTCTCTATATTATTCTGTAGGCTATATATCGTACATAGTGTTCTTCATTTGTTTTCATGTATTTATTTCTTAATACCTTGTGTTTCCTCGTCAGCCAAGCTGGTCATATGGAGATAGGTTTGTCTCAATAGTATTTGTGCGAACATCCATCTGTAATCTGTAAATGTGTAGTTTGTAAATGTGAAGCAACTTCCACAAGTGCAAAAAAAGATTTGTAAAACTTACAAAAATAAAAAACGCTGCAAATAACAATAACAAATAAAAAAAATATCTGTGAATACATTCAATTAATTTACAAGTCAATGAAAAGCGTTTGTGAATATCTTTCGAACATTTCCAGCTTTCGAACAGGCATTTGTGAATACAGTTTTTATTTGTTAATCGAAAAGACGTTTGTGGATCTCATTTTAGGTTAGCACTCATTTCTGCATTTCAAAGTAAAAGCATACAGTCTGTTTCATGCAGTCCTCCATTTTTGTATTTATTTATTTTTTAATCATGATTAGATAGTATATCTAGCTACAGTTCAAGTCCAAATAACGAAGAGGAATATTGTGTCTTGACATGATTATTATGATTTTCGAGAGGATGTCTATATGGCATAGCCTACAAGCGGGGAGCGTTAAACTATCATTTCCTGTTTAAATTATTATTATATTATTATTATTGCTAATTTTAATATAGTGTGGCGAACCCTGTCTATATGGCGACACATCAACGTAGAGTTTATGAACAGAGATTACTACTTTTCCTTTTTTTGTCAAGGAATTGCTTTCTTATTGGGAACAAAAAATTGCGTCTTTCCACGGAATTTTGTTGCGGAGGTCATTCAGCTTTGTTCCTTTCCCTTATTTTGACCATTTTTGTAGGCTTTTAATGTTCAGATTTGGCAACAATGTTTGCTGGGCGGTTTACACGGTGGAATCTTAATCTGTGCGATCATAAAGTCCTTTAATGTTTTCTCCGGGTCAACGTAAGAGTAACCAGGAGGTTCTGGGCTGCTCATCGACTCATACACCCCACCTGTGGGTGCTGGGTGGTCTCTTCCATTGGTCTGTTCTTTGGTTTGAAGGTTGTTGGGTCATGGTGGTTTTCCTCGGTTAGAGATGTGATCTGCTCTTGGCTGTATTCCAAACATTCTTTCAGAAAGTTCTTGCTGAACTTCCTTGTGTAAGACTTCATTGATGGATGTTCCAGTTTCCAGGGCCAAGAGGTTTCGGTCAATTAAAATGAGAATGTCACTAATCTCAGGGTAGCAGTGGAGTCCTTCTGTATGTGGAGGTGAGTATGTGACCGAGTCTGGGTGATGGAGGCGTTTGAAAGAGGGTGTAGAGTTGGGAGTGTCTCCCTCCTTCCCACCTTTTCAGCCCATCGTGTATAGCCGGGGGAAACACTTGCCAATACCGTTCCAGATTGTGTGTTGTAGTATGCCAGGATAACCAACCGGTGTTTCGGTTCAGCAGCAGGGCGCAGCCATGTTGAGTCTACACCAGAACTTGTGAGAGTACGACCACAGCGTTATCTTCTGTTGCATAATATTAGCATGTAGGCTACATGTAGCGGAGCTCATGGGAGCTACCGGCCGCTGCATCTATATGCGCCGCCGTCGTCATAGCAAAGTTCACCGGAGAGATTTAAATTTGTCGGACCAACATCTCTAATATGTTAATTACTATGTTAGAGATGTTTTTAGGTTTATTCTTGAACTTTGAACAGAGTCAGGCCAGCTGGGGAACCCTGCTTCCACTCTTTATACTGAGCTAGGTTAACCCCGTTCTCCAGCTCTGTACTAACACACAGACATGAAATTGATGAAATCATCTCACAGAAAGAAAGCAAATAAGCAGATTTTCCCAAAATGTTGAACTATGGTAGCTGAGCATTTGAACAATGAAGAATATGTGAAATGACGATACTGACCAGGACGATCTGAGACTTCTTTCAGGCAGCCCTTCTTTTGAAAAACACACTTGAGGTTCAGAATTGTATTTTTTTTAATCTTGTGACTTGTGGTGGACCATTTGATTAAATCTACAATTAAAGAAATACCTAGCTTCAATGTATGAATGGCTTTACTTGGGTTGTGCTGTAAAACAGCACAAATGCACAAATTTTGTTTTAAAAAAGCTTTCAAGCAATTGTGTATTTTTTTGTACCATTCCACCCCTTTTGTTTTTTAGAGGGGAAGGGTTGGGGGACATGAGATGTTCAGGGGTAGATAGAAAGTCAACAGTATATGCCACATTCAAGCAAAAATGCAAAAATCTGTATCTTTTTTGCCCCGGACTGGATGGGATGAGCATAACGTAGTATGTGGAGCATGTCTGTGAAGGGGTGGGTAACCATAGAACCGATTTTCACATATCTTGAGGTGAGAGGTCAAAAGACACCTTTGAAATAGGCCCTGCCAGTTTTTTGGACTTTGGAGCGTTATTTAGCCTCCTTCCCAACAAGCGAGCCATGCCATTGTTGGTGCTCACGGACCTTAGCTTTCATATGATACCAGTATCTTCACTCACCCACTGCAGCCTCTCACAGACGGCTTATTGGCCGGGCGGTCGGATATTTCAAAGGTTAATAACACTGTTTGATTATTAGCATGGGCAACAATTTGTTAAGAAAATTGCTTTGAATTTTCATCGTGATGGTCGATAAATCAACAACCTTGCTCACGAATTTTACATATTTGTCAAATTTGAATGAAAGTCTATCAACAGACTAAGTATTCCATCATGCTGCTGCTGATTGTAAATGTTAGTGCACATCACGTTCTGCACGCCTTAAGGTTCTGTTTTTCATTTTGTGTCATGCTTTCATTGTTTCCTGTTTTATTTTGATATACTAACATCTCCTTTCGTTTCAGTACCTGCCCCCGTGTGCTTCCTGCCTCCTTGATTATCCACACCTGCCCTCATTGCTCACCTGCCCCTGATTTTGCCATTAGTCTACCCTGTATATATACTTCCTTGTTTCCCCTGTTCCCCTGCCAGATTGTCTATGTTTTACCTCGTGTGCTCACTGCTTTCCAGCTATTTTAGTCTATGTTTTTCTATGATTTTTGGTCTTTGCCTTGTATCCTGATTTTGGATTTTGTCTATTTTGTTTGGACTGACCCGCCATGTATGACTGCCTGGCTTTTCAGTAAAAACCTAGTGTTTTTTTAACTTAGGCCTACCTTGTGTCCTGTGTCTGTGTCTGCCCTTGAGTCTCTGTTCAACCCTGGACTGTTACAGTCCATACATTTGTGTGCATGTAGTTCAGCCCCAGTGTAGCCACGGATGCTCTTCTAAAAGCTGTGACTGCAGAAGATTATTAATGTTTCTAAATAAATTATGTGAAACCAGTGTTTTGTGTCAAAGAATTGTGTCAAAGAACATGCCTTGGCAGGCACAATTGTGACATTGAAATGTAATTACAATCAATAATATATATATATATATAAACAACACAAATGCAACAAAAATATATTAGACTTGAAATAAGAAAAAAAGGAAGCAAATGCATAAAATGGGCTCACTTTATGGGTCTGTAATTTACAAATAATTTGAAGATTCCTCGACAGGTCTGTTATGAATAATATGAAAAAAGATAATGTTCAACTGGCACACTTCAATTAATTAATTCCATTTAATTGCAACTGTAACAAAATGAGTCTGTTTGCCAGAAGACAGCAGAACAGCTGACGATGGAAAAATGTGAATTTGTCTCCATGCAAGCATACAAGTAAATGTTTATGGAGAATCAATTTTCAGCAGGACACCCTCTCATGTGTTCTAAATGTGATTGTGGTGACCTGTGACTCTTAACTTGTAAGACTACAGCTTTTTTCTTGTATTGTCGCACCTACTGGTGACTAACTTTGGTACATGCCTTTGGTTTATACTGGGAGCCTAAAGGAGACATAAAACATAATTGTGCAGCAGCATCTTTCATTATTGTGCTGCCAGTTTTCCCTTTTCTCCTGCTGTGAAGGACTTGTGTTTCAATAAGTTCAACCAGCAGCCTGAACACCATGTTAATTAGCCCTTTGTCGGTGTAATTTGTAAATCACTTCAGCTTTATTGACCCCCCTCCACTTAAGAAGAGATTAGATTTGATGTGGAATGGTCCTGTGATTGGGCAAAGCTAAATTGCTAGTAGCTCTAAATGTTATTAGCTATCTTTAATGGGAGCGGTGATTAACTAAACGGAGAAGTTGGGAACACACACGCACACATCCACACACTTTATGCTTCGAGGAAGAGCCCTGCTCTGCGTATCTGCCTGCCTGTCCTCAGCCTGCTCCTACTTAGCCTCATCCACTACTTGAGTGGACGTTTACTTGACGTACATTTGCCAAAACATCCAGTTAGTCTTGTCCTTGAAGTCTTTTCTCTTCAAAAAACGAAAAACCTTTTGGAAACACTTTCAATAAATACAGTGGCCCTGAAGTGCAAAACACAAACAGACTTCTGGGACCTGAAGGTTTAAAACATATTTGCAATCAGTAACTGCAAATGTCGAATCGACCAGGAATGAAATCATAAGGATTACAGTTATAATCCTTAAGATATTTGTTCAGAAATACAACAGAAGAAGAATAACTGCTGTATTTATAGCACAGCCACACACACTGAGCTGGGAGGATTCCTTGCCTCACCATAGCTTCAATAAACGAGACTAAAGAAGAGAGCCAACAGTACGCCAATACAATGTCCTACACGGTAATACTGAACATACTGGCTATTGTGTCATGCATCATGTACAGTACCTGAATGCATAATTTCCTGTGAATCCCTTCTGTGTAAGTACGCAATTTGATATAATACAAATGTTCAGGGTTAGTTGGTTGAGGGTTATACATAAAGCTATCATTATTTTTTCTCCGGACTATTGCTTTCCTCCCCCAATAATTTTTCAGTATATGAGCTTTCTTTGTGTCTTTGTTTGCTGACTTATCGTTATGTGCTTTCCCTCCTGCAGATTGATCCTAAAGTTGCCTTTCCTAGACGTGCTCAGCCCAAGGTAAGAGGCCTTTTAATCTTCATGCTATAAAGAGGTGTGCTGTGTCACTGCTGTCAGAACGAGGTGGTCTGGTGGTTTTGGTTGTATCCATTTCCTGATACGAAAAAATCTGAATTGAAAATGATTAAAATAAAACATTTCTTTTGAGTTTTCGGTCAAAAAGTTCCTCCCGTTTCCTTGAGCTGAAACACGAGGGACCGTAAAGATGTGACACAGTTTGATTAGACGTGTTTGTACTGCATGAGCACATCCGGTAATTCACTTGTTTGGTTTTTCCCCCTAAGGATGTTGTGTAATTGATTGTTGAATGTTTTTTTGTTTTTTTTATCACACAGAGAAAGCTGTTGTCACTTTGTTAGCTGAGGTTTTAGAGTGAAGGTTGTGCTCAAAGTGCTCTCAATAAGATGGCATGTTACTGTGTTACTTGTTGAAGTGAAAGCTAGCAGTCAGAGAAGCATTGTTAGTGATGCTTGTGACAGTGTGGAAGTGTGGAGACACCAATGCTTTTATGTTCACTGCATTGTGCAAATGCAGCACTATTCTGAAGAACTCTCCTGTGTGAGCTGTTTTGGGTGTTGAGGGAGGGCAGCCTTTGCATTCATTATTTGAATAAACATGAAATTGGCTCAAGGACATTCACAACAATAAACTTGAGCTGCAGACAGCAAGGTTGCGTAGCCAAAAGCTGTGAACGAGCAGTGCACAGTGTCTGAAGGTTAAACACGACCTGGAGTTGTCTTCTGGACTTGCTACTTAAGGGGAATCTCATTAGTGCAGAAAACCAGTAGGATTGTTCCTGCCTCGAGTGAGAGTGTGTGTCTTGTTGTAGCAGCAGCACTGAAGACAGTCGGTGGATATTTATCATTTCTGATGACTTTGCATGAGTGTGGATGGTCTCTCTCTGTGCTGTGCTGTCGCTTTACAGCTCATGTTGAATTTCCAAGTTAAGACATTTCGAGTACCTCACACACACCTTGGAGCTGTTTTGTGTGTGGGGGCTTTTGTTTGTTGGCAGCTTTTTGGTCTTGTGTACGTACTTTCATTCAGTACTTTCTCTCTTATTGACCATGATAACATCAATTATTGGCAACCAAATGGTTTTATCAACATTTGAAACTGACAGAACTGTCTTTACTCTAAAATTGTACTAAACCATAATAGTTTCCTCTGTACTTGTCACAGGTCCTCAACTTAAGAACAGTCGTAGCTTTGCTGACTCAAACCTATCGACCCGACCGCCTCAGTAAAAGATTTTGTGGCTTCATCACAGCATCACAGAACCTCCACCTGTGCTTCTAAAGGACGGCAGTTATCATCCACAGGACCATAAAGGGGGTGGTGCGTCTGTGGTTTAGGAGGGAGAGCGGTCATCCATTAATCAGCAGGGTGGTGGTTTGATCCCTGGCAGTCTACATGACAAGATAGTGAACCCTAAATTGCTCCCTGTGAGTGTGTGATGCATGGAGGCACCTTGTATGAATGTGTGTGTGTGTGAATGTGTGAATGCTGGCTTGTATTGTAAATCACATTTAAAATAGTGCAGTGCCCGATGGTGATGTGCTCAAGTTGCTGCTTGTTGGGTTTTGAAGTGAGTCTTGTCGTGTTCTTTTAATTTGAAAAGGAGATCCGTAGAAATCAATTGCGGAAAAACTTCTCTTAAAGTAAACGATATTTATTCGATGATGATGATATGATGAACATTACAAAAGTACGCAGCTGCGGTCCGTCCTATTTCACCGTTCCACAGACCACATTAAAGTAGTTACTCTGTCTCACGGATTCACAGGACAAGCCCCGATCTATTGTTTTACAAGATCTTTTATACCCGCCGCCTTTCAGGTATAGTCTTCTCCCATTGGTTGGCGGGGGGCCAGGTCCCATTGGCCCCCTTGTTGGCACTTAAGCGTGTCCACGCCTCTTAGTGCTTCTCTGCTCCGGTCAGATCTTCAGTCACCCTTTTAAGAAGTGGTGTACCCTTACGTTTTTACAGTTTATAATATTGTATATTATGTCAGTCTATCGGTTATTCTTAGGCACAGTCACTTAATTTTAACAACATTTAACACTTCTAAACATGAGAAAAATAATAAGGCACATAATAGTTAAACATTCATAATACTTATCAATAAGGATGTGATAAAGGTGCATTGTAACATCTAAGACATTAATTTTTATTACAGTCTGTACACGCAATTACGGTAGCAACGCAGCAATGCAGTCTTGCATTTATATGTCAAATTCCATTTCAGATTTCATGTCTCTATCTTCTCAGGATGTCCCAATATCAAGAACTAGGAAACAAGAGCATATTACTCCTGTATCAGCTGCTCTTCACTGGCTAAAATCCAGAATAGCATTTGAAATCCTTCTCCTGACCTACAAAGCCATTAATGGTCAGGCTCCAGTTTATCTTAAGGATCTCATAGTACCTTATAAACCAACTAGAGCATTGCACTCCCTGAGTGCAGGGGTACTTGTGGTTTCTAGAGTCTCTAAAAGTACAATGGGAGCCAGAGCCTTCAGCTATCAAGCTCCTCTAATGTGGAACCAGCTGCCAGTGTGTGTTCTGGAGGCAGACACCCTTTCCACATTTAAGAGCAGGCTAAAGACTTTCCTCTTTGATAAAGCTTATAGTTAGGACTGGCTCAGGTTTGCCTTGGACCAGCCCCTAGTTATGCTGCTATAGGCTTAGACTGTCGGGGGACTCGCTCCTCCATCTTTCTCTCCTCCTCTCCCTCTCTATTTATATGCATTCATGTCCCTTAAATACATCCCACTAATGCCATCATCATCCCTGGAGTTTCTGTGTCTCTCATCTGGCAGGTTGGCACTATTAAAGGTTACGTCTGGATCATGAATTGTAGCTGCACCTATTGTCCTGGTCCTGCCTGACACCCACGTTCATATTTCTTTTTGTGAAGGCACTGAGAAGCTTGACATCCTCCTGGTTCCATCTTTTTTATATTTGATGACATCATGTTGTCATTTCACTATGTTGTTTATTCTCAACACACGTCATCTATTACAGTCTGTCCGTCCTGAGAGAGGGATCCTCCTAAGTCTCTCCCTGAGGTTTCTTCCATGTTTCCCCTTTAATTGTTGGGTTTCTTTTAGGGAGTTTTCCTTGTGCGGTGCGAGGGTCTAAGGACAGAGGGGGTCGTATCCTGTACAGTCTGTAAAGCCCACAAATGTATAATTTGTGATATTGGGCTGTATAAATAAACTTGTTTTTATTTCATTCCAACAATGTAACATACAGTATACTTAAGACATAAAAAAAAAAATTAGAAATAAATAAAAATTGTCCAATAAAAAAGTGCAAAACACATAAAAGTGCAAGTAAAATGCAGGAATAAGTAAAATATATACAAATTAAATAGAATAAGATAACATAAAATACTATACAGCTGAATTAAATACTGTGTATTGTAATATTATGTAAATGTGTGGATATGTGAAATAAACAGATATATGCACTATAAACATATGTAAGCAGTGACACTTCACAGAACTCAGGAGTTCAACAGTCTTATGGCCTGTGGGATAAAACTGTCCCTGAGTCTGGTGGTCTGGGTAAGGATGCTGCGGTACCATCTGCCAGACGTTGCTGGCGTGATGGGGGTCTTTGATGATCCTGTGTGCCTTCTTCCTGCACCGCTGGGTGTAGAGCTCCTCCATGGATGGCAGCTCCGTCCTGGTGATGTGCTGAGCAATTTTCTCCACCCTCTGTAGAGTCTTACAGAGGGCGGAGCAGCTGCCATACCAGGCCGTGATGCAGGCAGTCAGGGTACTCTGGATGGTGCACCTGTAGAAGCTGCAGAGTGTCCTGGAGTCCATGTTGGACCTCTGCAGCCTGCGGAGGAAGAAAAGTCTCTGTCTCACTGTCTTTGTGATGATACTGGTGTGATGAGTCCAGGTCAGGTCCTCACTGATGTGAACCTTGAGTAACCTGAAGCACCGTAGTCCGGTTGATGGGGGCGTGTCTCCCTCTCTGTTGCTTCCTGTAACCAACAATCAGCTCTTTAGTTGTGCTGACGTTGAGATGGATGTTGTTGTCCTGGCACCAAGATGTCAGGGCACTGACCTCCTCTCTCTATACTGTCTCATCGCCGTCGGTGATCAGGCCGATGATGGTCGTGTCCTCAGCAAACTTGATGATGGTGTTGGAGCTGTGTGTGGCAACGCAGTCATGCGCGAACAGGGAGTGGAGGAGAGGGCTGAGCACGCAGCCATGAGGAACTCCGGTGTTGAGGGTCAGGGTGGAGGATGTGATATTTCCCACCCGCACTGCCTGCGCTCTGCCCGTCAGGAGGTTCAGGGTCCAGTCACAGAGGGCGCTGGTGAGCCCGAGGTCCCTGAGCTTAATGACAAGCTTGGAGGGCACAATGGTGTTGAATGCTGAACTGTAGTCAATGAACAACATTCTCACACATGTGTTCCTCTGATCCAGGTGGCAGAGGGCAGCGTGGAGGGTGAGGGCGATGGACCTGTTTGCTCTGTAAGCAAACTGGTCCAGTGAGTCAGGGAGGCAGGAGGTGATGAAGGTTTTGACTCACCGCTCAAAACACTTCACAATGATGGAGGTGAGTGCAGCTGGGCGGTAGTCGTTCAGGCAGATGTTTTTGTCTTTTTGGGTGCAGGAATGATAGTGGACTGTTTAAAACATGTGGGGACTGCGGACTGAAGCAGTGACCTATTGAACATTTCTGTAAACACATCTGCCAGCAGTTGTAGTCAGACTACACTCGGTCTCTATATTGTCGTTTTGAACTGCTAATAGCCTTTGGTATGAAAGGGACATTTGTATGCATGTATGTACAGTGTTGGTTATTAGTTACTTTGGTTTTAGCCAAATGTTCTCTTTGTCTGTTTTAGAGCTGCAATGATCAATCAATTAAACAGTTAATTAAACATAAAATGAATCCTCAACTTTTTTTTTTATCATCAATTCATTGTTTCAGTCAGATTTCAAGCAAAAATGCCAGACATTTGATTGTTCCAGCCACCCAATTATGAAGATTTGTAACTTTTCCAAATTTGACACTATAGTAGCCTGAATGTATTTTGGTGTATTGTGAATTGTATTGGTTGAAGAAAAAAAGTTACTTGTAGAAGACATCATTTTGGGCTCTGTCTTTTTCGGCTTTTCCATATCACATGTTTGGTCAAATCCCACAGCACAGTGGAGTGATCGCTCTGCTCAGACATCTGATATCAAAATATGTAAATGCAAATACAAATATATTGAATATATGTCATCTTGTCAGAGTGGGACAGTCTGACATGACAATATCTAATCTCTATTTAAAGGCTGATATCAAATCCACAACTCTAGACTGTATCGTAACATCAGGATGCTGTGCTGTGCACCATGAGATTAACCCAAATATTTTGATCTCATCATTATTGTCTCACAGACAAATGACTGATCATATTACGTCGTCATAGCTTGCTGAATTTGACATTTAAATTGCTGATATGAGATCTGCCCTATTCAGAACTACCTAATTAGATCATCAGTAGCTGTGCAACAAATACTGGTCATTGGTATCAGACAGTGACTGCTTCAAAATGTATATCACTGTATTTAAAAAATGGATGATTCATTGAATTACAAGTGAATGAATTCAGTTTCTTGAAATACCAGGTTGCCAGTGGAGGTTCCTCAGGAGATATTATATTCAGGCAGCTGTGTTCTGAAGCAGTCAATGAGTGTCTTTGAGTATGTAAGTTAACATGAGGTAGGGGTGTTGTGGTACCATGGTTTGAAATTAGCACCCGCCATCGGCCATATTTGATTGAATTTGATCAAACTCCCAGCCAGAGTGGCAGGTAAACAAAGGGGGAATTTAACAAACCATTGAATAATTCCGTGAAAAGCTTACCTCAATCGGTGCCCTAGCAGAGCGGAGCAGAAAGATGCTTCTGGGACGTGCTGCAACACGTTTGGTGGAATCACAAGCATTGTCTAAAGTGGCCGCGATCTGCTATCGGGGGCTGGGTCGCAATGGGAAATAAAAGAGAATAAAAAATGGATAACCATGAGTGCCAATATTATCTATTTCTTTTTTTTAATACATTTTTTTAAGTAAGATAAGACAAACATTACAAAAAAGTTCGTTACACACAAAAGTGTGATTACAAAATGGTTACTTAATAAATGTAACTGTGAGAGTATCCTAATCTCACTCAGTTAAAAATGACGGTTTGGCTACAACAAAACAGGTTCCAACAAAACAATAAATTGAAATATTCCTCAATGTCCTAAGGCTGCTCTGTGGCGCACTCGTCCACTACTTTTAATAGCATACATTTGCTTTCTAACAACTTGTGATACTTGTGTGTAATTTCTTCTTCAAGTCAAACATTTGTAGTGGATAAAAAAACAAAAGTAATTATCTTGCAACCATACCAGACTTGAATCTTATTGACATTCAATGCACCTGACCAACCGACACAACTTCACAGTGAGGCCTCAGCTGAAGGGGATAGATGAACATGAGCCTTCTAGTTAATCTCTCTCATTTACATTTTTCTGTTGATCATTTGCTATTGTCCCTTATAAAAGCCTATAAAAAGAAATAAAAAAGGTCATGACATTAAGGGAAGATTAATGTTGTACTTTTGGTAGCTCACCTCTGTTTCTCCCAATTGCCGTACATTTGTAGGTAATTAATGGCTTTTGATCCCCACAGTTGCCTGTAACTGATAAAAATAAAGATAACTGGAGTAATACACCACTTAATAGTGTAAAATGTTTCCATGCTAATGACTTGAACAGTCCTTGCTGCTTTACTTGTGACTGGAGTGGTTCCTCCCCCCCTTGGACCACGTAGAGGCCTTGTGCAAGTAGTCATCCTTAGTCCTGTAGCTTTTCATTGACATGTCCTGCTTCACTGATCTCAGTACTGCTGCATGGTCACACTGTGGTATTCAGTGTTGGTGCAACAGCCAGCAGGACAGCACGAGAGCCAGTGGAAGGGGGTGCTGTTGCCAGCCAACCAGGACCCTCTCATTGAGTGACATTAATGAGGAGAGCAGTTGAACAAATGGGCTCAAACAAAGACAAAGCCCCCCTCTTTTCTCATGAGGAAACCTCTGCTTCTGGTGTCTTTTTTCTTTCTGCATGGCATGAGATGTAGCCTCTGCCCCGCTGCTTGTTTCGCCTACACACATCCTCATCTGCTGCTCCAAACACAGCGAGCAGACAGGCCAGTATAAACCCCTCTTTGATGAGTGGGATATAGGGGCCAGGAGGCTGCAGGTATGGATCATTTGACAGGAAGCTGGACGACTCTTATTAGCAGTGGAAAAGGAAGCTATAGATGAAGCGTACACATCACAAACACGTAATGTGGTAGAATAGCATAAAACTCATGTTTAAACACGTCTTTGTACCCATCTGTCATGTACCACGTTGTATTACACAGTGTGAATAAATGATAAGTGAGTGTCCTCACACTCTCTTAGATAAAAATGATGGAAGGAGAGGAGGTGGAGATAAACAGTTTAATTATCACAGTCTTAGCTTTTTCAGGCAACAACAAAACAATAAACTCAAATAGGTTCTTCCTCAATGTTTTGAGGCCGCTCTGTGGCGCACACGTGCCTCCTCCAGGAACCAGCCTACTGCAAGAGACCAGAACCACAGTGAGTAAAAACTGCTCAAAATGAGCTTGTCAGATACTACATAGCAATGAGGTTGCACCTCCTCATTTTTAAGGAGACACCTCATGAGTTTATGTTCCCTGTTAAGGCTTTCTAAGGCATGCAGGAGCTCATGAGGCATCGTGTGACTTGCCCCCCCCCCCCCACCTCTGAATAACTCCTTATCTTTGTCTCTCTCTGCACTGTCTCTGTCTCGCTCTTTGTCTTTGGAAACCTTCACTGCTGCTCCCTGACTCTGCCCTGGATTGCACTTTTGGTTGCCACTCAGAGCCGAGCTGTCTGATTGGTCCTGAAGAGCCGGTGTGATAAACGGCCTCAGTCTGTCAACACCCCTTGCTACCCTCTCTCTCCATGTCTGTCTCTATGTCTCTCTTTCTCATATATGCATACTCACTTTCTCTCTGGCTGGCTGTCTAGTTTGCAGCAGCTTTTCCTGCTGCATGATAAATCTGATGCTAAATTTAGAGGCCGTTTTTCTCGAGCAGTGAGGGATTACTGGCAGAGCAGGAGGGAGAATGACAAGGGGAGAGAGAGAGGACCTGGCTCGCTCACTATCCCAGGCCCACTAACAGCTCCGAGGCCATTTTTTGTATGTATCATTTAGATCAGTAATGTGCTGGCAAACTAACAGCAGCCCCTACTCTGCTGAATGTCAATCTTAATACAGATTAGGGCTTTATTTTAAGGGATTAATCCGTAGAATACTTTTTGATTAATTATTTAGTCTATAAAATGTCTTAAAATAGTCAAAACAGATATCCATGACGTTTTCAAATCTCTCGTCCCGTCTAACCAACAGTCCAACATCTAAATAGTTAAAATAGACAGAAGCAGCTAATCCACACATTGGAGAAGCTGCAACCAGAAACAACCAGGAGTTTTTGTGATTTAAAGGATTAACCAAAAAACAACTAAAAGGTTTCAAGTGCATCTTCATCAGTGGATGGCGTTTGCACAGTGTTGATGGAGATAGTGGCTCTCAGGCTACATACAGGCCTCTCACTGCTGTAGGTGTGTTGACATCTAAATTATGGTATAATCCAAAGTACTTTCAGGATTTCTCGGCTATGCAGGCAATGCTGTGATAGACAGCCTTTTTTGACCTTGAAATTCTCATTTCTTGTCAGTATGGTGTTTTGGGTGCCCAGTGCAGTGTGCATGGTGCACAGCTGGGAGGAGAGGAACAAACTGGAGGTTCATTCAAACGAAGCCAAGGCAAATTAAATACGAGTTGTTGGTATTTTGCTGTAAATTGGGTCTTGGGCTTTACACTGAGAATAGATGTCTCAGAACCACATTTGTTTCTGAAGCAGCTTCACTCCTCTGGCAGTCTGGTTATTTGGTGATCTGTTGAAGAAAAAACTAAATGCTAAGTAAATCCAACCAGTAGATGTGTTTAAATCGGCATCAGAAATAATGTTTAATGTGGTGAAAGAGGCGCCGCCAGTATCAGTCTGTACTGATCTATAAATTAATATATAATGCTAAATCTACAGCTTCTGATTTGACAAGTCACAACACAGTGCTTTTACACATGACCGTCCACCCAGTTTACCTTCATTAAGTGACACCAGGCTGCTATAGAATAAATAGGCCGGTCGGTATTAACTCCAAATTCTGCCTGTTTATGTGGGCACCGCCTGATAACTGGGGCTAATCCATTCTGTGTCCCAGGACACACACTTGTTATTTCATGTTTATTCTTGAAATGCATTACATTACAAAGACTGCAGTCACATCAACGATATGATGGCAGACACTAGTCCGAATGGAGCGGACGCCCAGTAGCTTGTACAGTTCGTGTAGGAGGAGGAGTAGCCGCAGCCGCCACAGGGAACCTCCTCCTTGAGCCTGGGGATGGTCGGCCCGCTAGGAAGCTCTGCAGTCGGGCTTCCTCCTTCATGCTCCACCGGAGAAGGAAAAGATGATCCTCTGCGAGGACGACCACAGCTTCAAGGCTGATGGGACAGTGGCACGGGACCCAATTGCTGTGGTAGGAGGGCAGGCTGCCGACGAACTGCTCCAGCACCACCTGCTCAATGACGTCATCTACAGAGTTGGATCTGCATCTCGCCACATCGAGGAGCTGCTGCGTGTAGGAGAAGGGGCTTCCAGTGTCCTCGAAGGAGAGGCCTCCGAATAGGAACTACTTCCGTCAATAATGTATTTTTGTGCTCATGGTTGTGCTGTACACATTCAAACCAGGATCAGTGCTGACTCATTCATATTTATGACCTCTTTGACTAGAGAGACCATGACCAAGACCATGTTACTCCAACAATCTTCACCCTATATTTTCTTCAAATTAGAAAAAAGAAGGCTTTCTGGAAAATGTTTCCCAAATACAATGCATACTGTGATGTAAGCTTATAAGCTTACAACTTAATTTTTTGAGCAAAGTCAATGATCAGTTACACATTTAGCTGGCTCATCATTGTAAGTAAAAAGAGAAAACTTATAAAAATAAGTACACTGGGATAAAGAGAACATTTAGGTTGACTTCACACGACCCCAACAAACCTGTCTATTAACACTGAGTCAATGTTAAAGGATGAGTGTCGCCTATTATACATTAGTTCTGTCCCCATTGATGATATAATTTAACTACTTTGACTGAGCAGAACACACGCAGATAATAAAGCAAATGTGTTATTATGTCCTGCGTGTTTACTATCTCCATCAGCTGTGAGGCTGCTGACATGTGACTGTTTTCAGAGCAGTCCTTACTCCTTCTGCCACACTGTTAGCATTTCTGTCACACAGCCTGAGTGCACAATATGTGTGCTCTATAATCTTACTGCATACACACCAGGTTGTAATTCTGACACACTCAGTTGAATCTGCAGCCACCAGTCTAACCCCCCCCCCCTTTATAAAAGGGCCTCCTGCTGTAACCCACTCAATCACCATCCTTTTCCTTCCAATAACAAATACTGTTGAGTGTAATTACTTAGCGGAGAAGATGAATAGTGCAATTACCACCTGCATACAACAAGCACTTAAGATGGCTTTCAGTAAAAGCAGCTGAGGGGCTCTTAGGACAGCCTCAGCCGGGAGTTACACGATCTGATGGGTCTGCTCGGGATGATTTGCTTTGCCCAACCAAGGGATGCTTCTGTCTCTGAGTGGACAAACCACCTATAAATGGACTTTAATCTCACATCAACATAATACTTTTCCTTGCTCCTTTAATCTTTACATCCTACTGATTGTTGGTTTTAGTGTACAAGCTGCGTCTCATAACACCAGTTAGATATTCATATGATTAGAGATCAATACCTTCTTGTATGTGATATACATATCGTTGTGCCTTTCCTCTTGTTTCCTTTAGAGGCTCTCCTTACTCTTCTCTCTGCTTAGGTTGCTCATGTTTCATGTTACTGGGGCATTTTCACACTTTGTTCCACCTTTGCATGCATAGCATACCGGCAATCTCCCTGTAACCTGATGGATATTTCCTCAGGATCCTTCTACGACCTGTTACTGCGCTTTCACATTCAGGACATCCGACATCCTCTTGTCAAAACCTAAATATAAAGGCACATATCTTAGAGCAGGGCTTCTCAGAGTCTGGACCAAGGGTTAGGGCCAAACTGGTAATCAATGTGAATCTGCCACTTCCTATTGTTTGTATGTAGCAATACATTTTCCTGTGTGTGTGTGTGTGTGTGTGTGTGTGTGTGTGTGTGTGTGTGTGTGT
>CALSCE010009408.1:902454-929246 GCA_943593645.1 Bovichtus variegatus | reverse complement strand
TGTGTGTGTGTGTGTGTGTGTGTGTGTGTGTGTGTGTGTGTGTGTGTATGTGTGTGTGTGTGTGTGTGTGTGTGTATGTGTGTGTGTTCACTTTTGCCCAGAAAGAAGCGTAATGTAGTCACTATGACAATAACTTTTTTGTAAATGCAAATGCAGCAGCAAGATGTTCTTGAAGTTGGCAAAGAAAGGTTAAAAGTTCAAAGAAAAATCGAAAATCGAATCCCAATATGAAAGTAGAGTGAAATATGTATTCATACTGCAGCTGACCCGGCTGGATCCCTCCCTCCCTCAGTCTGGCAGCTGTTGCCTCCACAATACTTGTTCAATTTGTATAGTTTATTTAAATATTATGATAGTCTGCTGCTTGTATGTGTGAATCTTTCATTATTTTATTATTCGTTATGGTCAATCATTGACTTTTTTTGACGTTAATGCGTTTTACTGGTAATGCTGATTTATTATGATGTTTCTGTATTAGTTATAGCAGACATGAACACCACAGGTTGTGTGAACAGATGTTGGTTTGAAATGTAAAGATTTGAACTGTGATGGATGATTTGCTGAAGCTCTGAAAAAATGACTAATATTTTAATGAATCCTTCTGCTTTCATTGCTAATAAGCTAATCTAGATATTGTGGTGGGTAATTACACATTCCTTAACTTGGAGTTCTGTCCCCCCTGATGAAGCCGGTGTAGAGTAACTAGCTGCCAAGAGGTCACACTTTATACTGAGTCTTCACAAACTATTGAAGTGTAACCAATAAATGTGATTAATATCTACTTAAACTGTTCAAGTACGGTCCAAATGTCTCTGATTGTTCTTTAATGGCTTCATTTGACACTTGTATGGCTTTATTTGGCCTGCCAGTTTTGTGCCCTCTAAAAGCCCAGGGAGGACAAGCAAGGTTTTTTTTATCCATCTCGAGGGCTCTATAATCAGCCTCAGTTAGAGGTGGCTGGAAGGCAGAGTGAGGATACTCTGCTCGCTCTGCTCTCTCTCTGACTCCATCAAAGACAACAAAAGCAATTAAAGTCATAATTCCCGAGAGGAGGGGATGGAAATGACTGGTGGCAACAATAGGTTTTACCCACAGCCCTGGGGCTCGTAGGAGTAAATGTCAAGTCCCTGCAGTGGGTTGGGGTTATGGCTCTGGGTTGCTATGGCACTCCCTCCCAGCCTCTGACTCTGTCCTCAGTGTTTCACTGACTCTGTCTCTCTCTGTCTTTGTGTTACTCAGGAAGCATTTACCTGAAGATAATCAGACATGATAATCAGACAAACATTACATTACATTACAGTTCATTTAGCAGACTTTTGTCCAAAGCGACTTAAAATAATTGCAAACAATCATGAGGATACGACTCTAAACAGCGAGAATCTTGCAAGTAAATCAGCTTCAAATAGGTGAAATCATGCAAGTGTAGAACAATATCTTCAAATAAGCCAAACCAAAGTAAGAGCAACAAAGACAACCAATAGAATAACAATTCAACCAATAGAAACAAGTCCAGAAGCTGTCCAAACCACTCAGCTATAAGTAGAACATGCAGCTGCTTTGCATTAAGTACCTCCCCTGTGAGAAAACATGTCCCCACTTATCACAGCTTACTCGTTGAAATGAAGATTCTGACTGTCTTCTCTCCTATAACATGCCACATGTTGTTTTATGTGGGTAACTCTGCATTTGGGTCCAGCTACTGGATTACAGCTGTGTGAACAATTGGCCATTCAAAAGGATCTGAGGTAGAGCTGCCGCCCTGCTGCCTGTGGAGATGGCTTTTAGGCTTTAGAGTTTATTAAATCACATCCTGAATATAGCCCGTGTCAGTTAACACAAACAAGTATCGCTTAAAATTATTGCTTGAAGTTAAAAAAATGTTTTACAAAAAGTAAAAGTTTCTCACACACACACACACCGGGGACCATCTCTCCACATGAGCCTCGCTCAGCTGTCTGACCCCATCAGGACATAAACACACACTCTCACACACGCACACCACAGTGTCTTCCCGTAGTTGTCTCTCAGAGAGCTGATTAGAGGAGGATGCTGCTGCGCTCTACAGAAGGTGTGTTTGTTTTACTGCGCAGCACAGTACTGTCCCCATTGTTTCCACGGCCGACATGGATGGGTGGCTCCCTTGGTGGGGAGCAGAAGCAATGCCCTCCTTCTCAACGGGCACGTAAAATATGTATAAAAGAGAAATATGCAAGTAAAATGAGAATCCAAGACATCAGACATAAGACAAGTGCAGTTAAGGAATATTATATAATATATTACTCTGTTAGACTGATGTACAGTAGTGATACAATAAATAAACTGTCATATCGACAGGATAAAATAAATATATATGTATACTATAAAATAAATAAAGGTAAATTGTACCAGTGCAGTGCGAGTAAAGTGGCATATAGTGATAATAGCAAATAGTATAAATGCCATGATAACACACACACACACACACACACACACACACACACACACACACACACAGTGACAGTGAATATACTCCATGTAACTGCTGAATGTGTAAATAAGTAGCTGTTTGCTAACAACTTCATAATATCAACTTATCCGGTGATCGCATGTGTTTAACTTGTTATTTCTATAAACTAAAGGCAACGAATGACAATAATTGGGTATTGGAGGCGTTCTGGTTTCTGTCTGTAGTCAGTAGTTTTGACCAATCACGTTTGAGCCAGCTTTGGTTGAATGCAGGTAAACAGTCCGTGTGAAGAACCCATCAGCTGACGATTTAGCTTTTTTTTTTTTGCTTAAAATGAGCTTGTAAACTGGCTACTTGTGAAACAATCTGGTCGTAGGCGTCGTCTCCCAACTCCAACTCTGTTGCCCCCCCTCCATCTTATTTTCCTGCGACCAGACATCAGCCAGGAGCATGCTGGGTAGTGGTATAGCCTTAGGTCCTAACTGGGTTAGCTTAGCTCCCATCTCCCTCTCCTCCCGGGGCAGTCACTCTGCCCTCGTGGCGTTTGGTCTGGAAGGTCTGCCGTTGATTGTCTTAAGGTCGGCTGCACTTTATCCAATGCCCACGCTTCCTTCTCTGATGTTAAAGATGAAAAGACGAAGTTCATGGGAGCTCGGGCTACTGCATCTGCATTTGCCACCGTTGCCATAGCAATTATTGTCGGTCTCTAGCAATTAATGTTGGTCTCTATAGCAGTGTCTATCAGGAATCAAAATTCCATCCGGTGATTAACTGTGACCGAGCATAGCTTTATAAACAGCACTCTCCCTCTGTGAGCCTGAATTCACTTCAGAAAAGGATGGGAGTGAGTAAGAGGAGAGAAGTGTGTGGAGGGAGAGAGGAAGGAGAACATACTTAATGTGTACTAAAGGGAGGAAAGACGGTGTTCCTGATTTCCATCCTTTTCTCACTCTTCCCTATGATATGCAGCAGGGACTGTTTACTGTGAGCAAGATCTGCAGCCTGTCTTTAAGCTGCTGGGCTCACGATCACCCCGGGACTCACACTCTGCTCTGAAACTGGCCAAGTCTGTGCAGTTTGTAATTATTTATGTAATGCACGATCAAGCATCTTTATTAAGGCCTAAAATCTGGGAAACAAACAAATAGACTGAATTGGTTCACCACTTAAGTCCGTTTTTCCAAAATATACACTTTTGTGAACTCACTATTTGAGCTAGAAATGATGGATTTTGGATCAAGAGTCTGTGTTTTAATGTACACACGTTTTGTAGAAGAGATGCTACTCTTCATTTTAGTTGTGACTTATTGTTACCTTGTTATTCAGTTTGCTTGCATTCATGAACATATTATAATGTCTGTTTACTTATTGGTAACGTGGACATCATCAGACAAATAGCAAGCTTTTGACAGCTGTTTTTATCTCACCTGGCGAGCTACTCAAAAGTATTTGAGGAATCCCCCATAAAATTCTGATGGGTCAGTTATGATTGTAAGTTACCTCATATATCTACTACTGGTTACCACATCAACGATTGCAATCATTGACGTATTGAGAGATACTACACAAACTTAACCCACATTCTGAATTATTTTGTGATGGCATTTCCATACATTAGCTCAAGTTTGACTTCTATAGAGGGGCAATGTGTAGCACCTGGCCACATGCTGCAGAGAAATACGGCAGCATTTCACCTCTACTACTGCCTCCATATAATCTAAACTTCTTGGCCAAGAGCAATGGCAGGAGTACTGCTAATACCTTGCAAGCAGAGCTTAAACAATAGTCAAATAATGTGATCAACACAAAATCAATCTGTAATTTGATAATCAGCAATTGATAAATAGGCCTTATAATTTTTTAAGCAAAGGTTATTTAAAAATATTATCATTGTGGATTCTGGGAAATTGTGACAGGAATTGTTCACTTTGATCGGACAAACAAGAGCTGAATAGAGAAAACGAGTGACAGAATAAACATCACATTAATTGATAATGGTAATAATTGTGAGTGATGTGATTGTGCTGTTGACTGTAGAATGTAGGGCTGACTCTCTCTGGTTGGTTGTTCGATTGGATGGTCGATATGTTCTCGTCCAACCAAAATCTCATTGGTCGGACAATCAATGGTGTTACTTTCAAAAGGAGAAAAGTGCTTCTTAATCCATTATTTGCAGGCGCATGTGTGTGTGTTAGAGAGAGAGAGCGCGCACACACACACACACACACGCACGCACGCACGCACACACACACACACACACACACAATCCTTGACTCTGTCTTTGTCTCCTTAGTCCTGACAATTGTGCTACTATAGTGCATGAAGTTTGGTGGTTTGCAGGTCGGGTTGGGTTCTGGTGGTTTATTAAGGTGTATTTTGCAGGTTAGTCAGTGCTGATTAGCTTTCATACCGGTTGCAGTTATTTGAAAACCCTGACCCGAGCGTCACTACTTGATAGGCTTTGTGAAGGACTGTGAACATATCAGAATTGGCATATTTCAATATGTTTGGCCTAATGATGAGCCTGATCATTTGAAATATAAAGGCGCATCCTGTGGCGACAGCTTTGACTGTTGTATTTTTGGAAATCTGAATATGGGCAGGTGCACGCCGGTCGGCTCTGAGTCATCATTTAATCCAGGCCATGGTCAAACCACACAGCCCAGCTCGCTCACTTTGCTCGCCATCTGCCAATCGTCTCACTGCTCCCTCAGTGCGTGCGGGACCCAGAGACCCTCAAATAAACCCGTCTGTTTGCTATCCTGGACCCTAAATGGTGGAACGAGCTCCCCATTGATGTCAGGTCAGCAGAAAGTCTTCACACCTTCTGTCGCAGACTGCAAACCCACCTGTTTCGACTGCACCTCTGTCAATAAAAAAAAGAAAAGAAAAAAAAATTGTTGTACTTTTGCATTTGGTTGACTTATTTGAAGCTACTGGTTGAATTTTTACTCTATTGTTTCTCTTTGTTGCTCTTACTTTGGTTTGGCTTATTTGAAGCTATTGTTCAAAACTTGTATGATTTCACCTATTTTAAGCTGATGTACTTGCAAGATTCTCACTGTTTGGAGTCGTATCCTCATGATTGTTTGCACTTATTGTAAGTCGCTTTGGGCAAAAGCGTCAGCTAAATGAACTGTAATGTAATGTAATGTAATTTAAGTTTAAAATAATTTGGTAAAGACATTTTTTTATATGCTGCAAATAGCTTTTATGTTTATTTAAATTTCACTTAGGCTACCAGGTAGATTGCACTGCACTTGCACTGCACTGTGGGCGATGTAGTTTATCTCTTGATGGGGTACAAGACTTTCATCAACCAACCGATTTATTGAAGAGCAGGTAGAATTTCAGTTGTCCGAGATTTTCTTTGGTTGACTACAGCCCTAGTAGAGTTGAGAAGACTAATATAATTTAGTCTACTGTTCTCCTGCACTGTTTTAGAAGGTGGCTCTTGAACATGTTTAAAAAATGTTAAAAAAATTGTGAAAAGTCCTGGCTGTGCTGCTGACTTCATACATCCTGACTGAAATAAGGTTATTCTATGTCTTTTGGGGGCAGGGTGAAAGAGAGAATAGTGTCTAGTTATTGGGATTTTTTTTGAAAGGGAGATATTACATGCCTGTATTACATGCCTGTGTGATTATTTTTCTTTTATTCTTTAAGTATTATGGCAGTATTTATTTTTACAGTTCTGCCATGCTATCATTTGTTTGTACTTTGAAAATGCCTTTTGCATAATTCAGTGGGGTCTTCAGCTCTCGTTCAGTCTTGGCAATTCCTTTCTTTACTCACAATACATCTTTACACTGACACACTATTGCATGTCATGTTTCAAGTAAAGTGTGTGTGTGTGTGTGGGCAGGCAGGCCCACAGTGTGCTCTGTGATCAGGCTGACTTTATCTCCCATCTTGTGCAGCTTAGACAAACAGCTCAGCCTCCCACAGCCTTAAACCAACACACTGCAGCCCTGTAGGAGCAGTCAGAAAAAGCCCCTGCTTCCCCAGTTCCAGCTAGCTGGCAATAACACGGAGCTGCTGCTGAACACATTCACAACTCACTCGACTTCTGTGTGTGGCTTGTCTCATTGATCTCTCACCCTCGAAACGAGTAAAGTCTTCAATGTTCAGGCAGTTGTCATGAGTCAGTAACGGCGTCTTCAGTATGGAAATGCTGCTTGCATTTTTATGTACCTTTTGTACACATTGGGATACAATGTGATGGAAATGTAACAGGCAATGCTGTGCTGTGCTGAAAGTATGATGTCAGTGCATTTTCAGGACAGGAGTTGCATATTTGAGGCTTGAGCAATCTGCCTGTCACCTGCATCTGATTGAGTGATCAGTTCACTGCAGCTGCATCATCTTTCTCTGTTCCTTCATCCATCTTTTACCATTTGTCTGAATCACATTGACAGCAGGCACAACAAGGTGGCTCAGATATCCCATGGGGGGGGCAGCTCCAGATGGAGATGGAGAGCTTCACCTGCAGGACTTTACAAATGACAATTAATGGTAAACACTCCAAAAATAAGAACAAATAAAATGTAACATTTTGTAAGGCTTGCGTAAATCATGATGCCACAATTTTTCTCAAATTCCTTGCCTCAACAGCTTTGTGGGGTTGAATTAAACTTAAAGGTTGAATTCCATCAATTTAACCTGATATTTTTTCTGTGGATATCACTTAGTTTTTTTTCTGTGTCTTTTGGAAAACACAAACATTGTATGCTGCCTGTATTTGAGCATGCAGAGAGCAACAACCTCCTCCTCTTACCTTCCTGGTATTTCCCTCCTTCTCTCCTCCTCCATCTGATAACAGGTCTGTCAGAGCACTGCGAAGACAAGCTTTCCCTCCACCTCTCTCCTACATGAGAACAACCTTTTTGCCTCGCTGTTTTCTCCAGCTAAAGCTGCCTTCACATGACAGGAAATGTTCTCTGCACTCACCGCGAGGTAGGGTTGCCTTGTGGTGAAGACAGCTAGTTAGCTTGGTTTCTATAGTTACCTCCCCTGCTTGCCGCTTCATACAGCTGTTATCTGATTGGTTGCTCTTTGAAAGGTCAGCGGCAATGAAGGTCAAAGTTGAAATAATTTGAACTTTGAGCGCAGCGCTCAGTGGCAATTTTGGTGCACGACGCCAAGGGCAGCCTCCACCTAGGAGGGCGGCACCGCACTCTGCATAGGAAAACAACGGCACAGCCAGCGCAGAGCAGTTTTACAGCTGATCATGTGAACGCAGCTTAATAAAGACCTGTTTAACCTCGGCATGGTACTGATCAGACCTCCCCACAGCTCATACTTCATTTCATGTGGCCTGGGTTCACATGGGTCCTTCAAGCTTGCTGCAGCCTGCTTTTCTTGTCAACATGAAAGGGAAGGAGGAGCTACATGGCTTTAAGAGAAGCTGGCCTCAATATGCTTCCAATATAAAGTGTCAAAAGTGTTTATACTTGTTTCAAATGGTTACATTTGAAGGCAGGTGAAAAGGCTGCCATCATAGAAAGGAAAGCGGTTGTTAACAGGAAGCTGTCATAGGTAGAAGTGATCAATAGTTGCTGGTGCAATAGTTGCTACTTAGTAGTGCACCACCAGCGAAGACTGTCATCATATTTTTGAGCAGGGGGTTAATTCTTGGGAACACATATGTGGCTACATATGTAATTTTAAACTCAATGTTCACATACTAGCTTTGTGTGGAGTGCTTGACAATATGTAATGGTGTTCTTCAAAGAATTTAACAGGTGGTCGGATTTCGGGTGGAGATCATAACCTTCCATCTCCCCACATAGCACTTGTGATTATGTGACCAAAGTTCCATACTTACATCAAATGATGACACTTGAGCAAACGTCCTTTGCTAAAAGAGGCAGTGGGATATGTTGAATGCCACAAAAAAAAAAAAAAAAAAACTGAAATTGTACAAATGGGCGTAATGGACAGTCTCTCCTTGAAATCATTCATGTTGTTGCGCTCGGTGCTACACACAAAGCGTAAGAAGTAGTTGTGTGATGAATGACAAAGGCGAGTTCGAGACAGAGCTGAGCCCTGCCTACTTTTAGAGCTCCAGCACCATGGACATCACTGCATGAAGTGGCTGTGATGTCAGTTTGACTAATTTGGAAACGCTGTAAAATGCTATCCCCCAATCCCACTGTTAGTGATACAATTTCAGATGCTGTTAGATTATCTGACAAGCATTACATTTTATGCACACTGAGGCCTGAAGTCACCTTTTAGCCAAGGCAGGAGAGAAATGGTCAGGGCTGATCACTTTCTTCAGTTTGTTTTCCTCTGTGTGATTTATTAGTCCGTAGTCGGAGAAAACAGTAGAAATTGTGCGCTGTCTCTGTTGCGGCTCTATTATCATTAAACACACGTGCATTGAGATTGCCTCTCTCAGCTCCTTCTGCTTTGGCTCATAATAAATAGACGGGCATCCCCATTTTTTTCTCCACCCTCCGTTAGTCATGATCATCTCAGCAGTGTATTAAGACTTTCCCTCTGTGTTTACCAGGGATTTTCTGCTTTCGCTCTCTGCCTGTTTCACTGTCAGGATTTATGGGTAAATCAAGGAGCAGATTTTACGAATGTGCAGGCGGTCTGCTGACAGGAGGCAAGGAGCAGTGTGTTTGACAGCCTCATGACTTATTCAGTAACTCTTCCTTCTATATTTATATATTTTGTCGAAGCATTACCTTTGCTTTGGAAGGGTGTGGACAGTTGGAAACGTGCGCACTGGAGTGAATCGATCAACAGCAGGCGTTTAACACCCATCAATATATTATGTTTGTGTTATTTTCTGTCCAATTACAGCACTCATGACTTTGTTCTTCCTTCAGTTTGATGCTCTCCAACACTCACCTCTGTCTAAGTCAAATACATTTCCTTGTTTGATTGACAGTCCTCGCCAATGACCGTCTCTACTGAGAGACAAAGTTAGCCACCAGTCGGCCATTATTCATGTAATAATTGAGCTTGGACCTTTTTCTATTGGCACATTTGGTCCGTGTATTTGAAAATAAATGAATTGTTCTGTTCCCAAACACTGACAGGGATTTCTGCAGGCAGTGCCTCTTTGGATTCCACCACTTTATCACTATGAAAGGAAGAGCTTCATGCTGAATTAATGTGATTTAAAGTCTTTGTTGTAATTCAATGAATGTGGAAACACTTACTGTAAAGTACTTTTTGCCTCATAGTGCCGAAACACCTTCGTACACCCCTAATCTGATAATCCGACTGAATTGTCATTTTGTTTCACTTCATTCATTCAGCCTGACATCATTTTCAGCAGACA
The DNA here is from genome assembly GCA_943593645.1 of Bovichtus variegatus. Lineage (NCBI taxonomy): Eukaryota > Metazoa > Chordata > Actinopteri > Perciformes > Bovichtidae > Bovichtus > Bovichtus variegatus. Next base: position 919,500 of record CALSCE010009408.1, on the reverse strand, counting down.
CAGGAGCTATGGTGGTTGTTGCTGTGCCCTTTCACACCTTCCATGTACACTGTAGGAGAGAATAAAGTCCAGTAGTGCGTGTTCAGTGTAGTTCAGTGGCTACATCTCTCTCTACGTACTGGTAATCACTCAGACCACATATGGTTTGTGGCACACATGGCCACATTAACAGTGTGTACGCAAACGTATCCTGGACTGACGTCCTCTACGTAGGCAAAATAAAGTCCTCATTCATTGGATGTTATTATCATATTGTTGGTCATGCCATTGAGGTTCGATATCTTGCCCAAGGACACTTCAACATGTTGACTTCAGAGGCTGGGGATTGAACCGCCAACCCTCCGACCCGCCTACCAGTGGACGACCATTCCACCTCCTGCCCACAGATCTGACACCAGCCCCTCTGTTCTTATCACCTGCTTTCTGGAGCTCCGTGCTCCAAGGTGTCTGAGCCACGGAGCTCCCCGGGGACTGTCGGTAGACAACAACCTTATATTTCTAGGTTCATAAAATGTACCCTAAAACACTTCGGACAAATATCCTGGTGGAGGATAGAACGACCGCCGTCACACAGACAAAGACTGCAGACATCGCTTTTTCATTGCACTTTTCTGTAATAGTGTATTGTTTATGCGATGGTAGCAACTGAAATGTATGCACACACACACACACACACATACACACGACACTCCAATACCAAAACGTTTTTTTTTTCATTAACCTATATATTTTGTATCTGCAAACAGTAATGATGTACGTATTTCTTTACATATAGAGCGAGGAAGTGAGATCCGATCTCAAAGTGGTGACTCAAAAGCATATGGAGACACATTCTAATGCCAGGTGTGAACAGGGCCTTCGTGCCTGACAGTCTGTCTGGTTTCAGTGTTGCCATGCTTGTTAGCTGCCACATCACTTTGTTCAGTCCAACACAAAGCACCTGAGATGGAGCAGTCACTTGAAACAACTGCAGTGTACAGTCAGTTCTTTTGATGCCTCAACATGTTTTCTTTCACAAACGAATGATCAAAGTTTTACAGCTGTCTGAGACCTGCTCTGTGTCCATGATCCATCTAAAGTAACACTTTTCTCACCTTACAGTCCGTCTCCACTTTACAGCAACATTGTTGGGAAAAATATGAATGTTAATACTGATCTGAAGTCAGTAAGTTCTCACATTCAAGACCCAGCCTGGCTTTGAAAGCAGCGTGACAAAACATCTATCACAGGAGACATTTCTGCATTCCTTTTCTCTGTGCTCTTCTCACTGCTTTGAAGTGGGCTGGGATCAGTTGGAAAAATGTGATGTCATGTACTTTTGTGTACCATTTAGGATTTAGCAACATTTTAATCAGAATCTGATGATAGTTGGTGAGATTCTTGGTTGCTATCAATCAAATCTGATCAAACTGCCCCCACACAGTCCTGATGAAGCAGTATTACGTATTCATTGAGAGATTAAAAGTCTGAGCTAAACACCTTAAGATATATCATTGTTTTACTTGAATTGTTGCTGATATTAAATATGTAATGTTAGAGATAAATATTTAAAGTTAGAGAGAATATTTAAAATTTAAAGTCACATTTTCAGGGGCATTAAAAAACCCACATGATGATCCCAGCAGCTTTGTTCCAGGCAACCGTCTTTTGCCAAATCTGTTCTAGCAAGTTTGTTCTACTTTTTTTTGACTCTGTGTTCCATACTAGCGACTATCCCATATACTGAATCTAAGATGCCTCCTCATAACTTTATTAACGGTACCACAAAACTGTTGTAGATACTGTACATTCTGACCTCAAAATGCAATTATTTCAAAATATAAGTGGATCAACTGTTAAACTGCAACACTTTCTTCCAGTTCCTTTCCTGTGTGTGCCAGGCCCTGTGGACCTTTTTTGTCCCGTGGACTCTCATAAACCTCAATGACCAGGGACCAGCAGATGTGCACTCACCCAGAATCCTGCCTGGGTCTAAATGACAAATCACATCAATGTTACCTGCATAATGAATTACCTTAGAACAGGTTACAATAATTGATGTTGGCTTTGTGTTAGAATGGAGTAAAAGTGATTAATAAAAGTGAGGGTTTGTTAAGGTGAAGTTCAGCGAGGGGGGGGGGGGGCATGATCAGCTGGTTAGTGTTTTGGCCCGAGCAGAAGTCCTACCTGCAGGAGAAGACTGCACCTCAGAGGAAGGTGGTGCTCTACAGATCAGAGGGCGATCCATACAGATACTTATGTGGCCGACGCTGGCACGTCTGTCAGTCTCCGGTTTTCTTAAAATGCTTAAAAGGTGTACATGAGGTCTATTACTGTAAGAGTGGCTTTTTTTGTGAATACAAAAAGTAAGGAATGGATTAAACGGTGTGTTTGTCTGTGAAGAGAAAAGAACAGTGGGATTTTTGAGTACTTTGTAGTTGGGACAACCCAGTTGATTTTCCTGGTGGCCTTTGTGTCTCAGTCTTAGTTGACGAGTATGCATTGGGCTCTTTTTTACATTCCATTAAAATATTCTTGAGCATGGTCACTACCATTCATTTGGGTTTGGTCTGACGTTCTCCACTGAACAGGCACAGTGTGTGTACATCTCAGTGAAGAGTGACTTTATCTCTGCCTCTGAGTGAACTACAGGAGCTCAGAGAGACAAGGGTGCGCAGAGAGGGAGAGCTCGTCTGGCAGCAGCAGAGCAGCTTGGAAACACCGGACTGTAATTTGGCTCAAAGTGTAGAGAGCCCTCAACTGAGGAGATGGATACATACAGTAGAAGAAGCCTCCCTTTGGATACTCCACAAATCCTTTTTGGCCATCATAACTGATGTGTTGCGAGAAGACTTGTTAGAAGACATTTTTCCTGCATTTAGTATTTTAACATGCACAAAAGGAACCAGGTTACTAGTAATCAGGTTACACAGGTCTGTACATGCACTGTGGTATCCCAGCTTATTCTGAAACCATGGCTTACTTGAGCACGAACATTCATTCCGCGTGTCGTAGACCTGATCAATGCATGGAGTTTACTCAGCTGATTTTTTTATGAAAAAGCAGTTTAGAAACCTGGTCATATTCATACAGTACAATTTGAAAACCAGTTTTGTTGTTGTTTATATGGCATTTAAGAAATCAGATGCTATCAGAACGCTACCTGTCACGTGGTTATTTGAGTCCATGTTCATGTTGCTGACTGACCAGTTGACTGGAAATATCTTGGAACTTAATGAGTATATGTACGCTTTTACATGAAAACAGATCAGAGGCCACAAACATGTTCTTAAAAGTCAGAAATCTAATCTTTCCTAGAGTCGTCCAAATGAGCATGTAAAAAAAACCAAAAAAACTTCAAAACATGCACCTTTAAAATAAAAGATATGGATCTACAGTATATAGTGCAACATGAACTGAGTTGTATATAATGTTGCAGGTCAGAGAGACTGCGTTCTTTGTCAGCAGCAAGTCATGTGCAAGTGGTTGAAACAAGCGGTGAGACAGGAAAATCAGTGTGTACCCTACAAGGCAGTCGAGCTTGAAAAGAGCGAACTCCTTGACACGCTCAGTGCCTGGAGAAGTCCGTCAGACATACTGTGGATGGGAAGATCCACCACAGGAATCAGTACAGGATCAGTACAGGAGCAGACTCATCCCGCCTCTGACACGGCACTATAGGGGCTTCAAAATATACCTGACCTGCTTCTCTTCTCCATTCACATGAGCTGTTAGCTTTACAGTATTTGTCTCACATTTTAATACATTTTTGCAGCCGACATTCTGGATTCCTCCTGTAATCTGTATGCAAAAAGCAGAAGAGCAGTAATAGTATTTGATCTCAGTATTAACAATATTTCCTCACTGGATTCAATGCACTGTGAAAATAAACCTTTTCCCCTGCTGGGTTAACAGTACACTTGTGTGCTCCCTGAATGGGGTTATTTCCAGCGAATCAAATTAAAGTGGAATTCAAATACTGCTCATTTGGACTCTCTCACCTCTTCTGGGACTCCTTGACCCTGTTAAGGACCCTTCAGACTTCTCAGACTTGTTTTGAGATGAAGATGTCACAAATATATCCATTTATTAAACTGGGAATTACTTTTTTTTTTTAGAAACATTTCAACATTCATGTTCATAAAATGTTAATGAAAAAAGAAGATAAGGTGATGAAAAGGCACAAACTGGTTGACCTAAGACAAGTTTGCCCTTTGGGACACAGGAATAAAAGTGTTCATTTTCAGGAGATTCCTTAGCTGAGGCTCCATTGAACATAGATGACAGTAGGTTTCAGTGGAGGCTGAAGACGAGCAGAATGACTTTGACACAGATGGTCAAAGATAAGGCTGTAGTCATTCACTCAATTGGTTCTGTTTTGCCTCAACTATAAATAATTTCATAATTAATCATTTACAGGAATGTACAGTATAGTCAGCATGGGGGGGGGGGCGCTACCCTGAATGCAGGTAACGTGCAGCCGTGCATTCATGTTTAGAATAAGCAACAAGCAGATGTTGTACATGTTCTATAGTTAAATCTGAAACATGCATGGACATAATATTACAGCAGTATTATTACAATAAGATCAGAATCAGGTTCATTGCCAAGTATGTTTTCACGTACATTGAACTTGCTCTGGGGTCTTGTAGTGTTCGAGCAATTATCTCAATCTTTACTTTTCTTATCCGATAGCAAATTAAATATAAATACATGTGCAATGTGCTACTTTGGCATCAATGTTCCACCCACAGCACTATCTGATTGATTACAAGTCACGCCTATCAACACTGAAGGTTGCTGAGCCTCTGACGGGCAACGAAGAAGACATTTCCCTAAAGTGTTTATCATTAGTGTCAGTGATAGGATTATGTTATAAAGTTATAAAACATAATTAGCGGTGTTATTATGGTCACCTGCCGATATTGCTATAAATATCTTTGGACTGGAGACTCATATACCCAGGGAAGGAGCGACTGAACGAATCAATCGCTGTGAGCAGCACTATGATGAAATAACAGTCATGTTATTTTACACATTTTCTACTCATCTCTACTTATTTGTGTGTGCATGTAGGCCTTAAATTAGGGCTAACAAGATTTATTAAAAACAATCACTGCGGGCCCTGCATGGCAACGAACCTTGTGTGCGAGTAATGTGTCACGAGAAGCCTGTCAGTCCAACCAGCACATAACAGTGGGAACATCCTCCATTCCGTGTGGACCCTGCGGCAGCCGTCACCGGGGTGAGTGGGCCCCAGGTGAGTGGATTGCAGCGGCACGTCGGGCCGTGGCACACCCCGTAGTCCTGCAGTTAGTCCAGCCCGGAGAGTTCTTTGACAGTTGAGGCAGCGAGACCCGAGCTCTCCCTCCACTCCAATTGAATATTGGTCACACAGGACAAGCAGGTTCAACTGTTTGTATAGAAATCCAACAAAATCCAAATGCGTATTTTAAGAAAATTTGATGCTTTTAAATACATATATTTGGGGATTTCTATTACATTTATTTAAAACTAGACATGTGTGTGTGCACACATCAGAAACACGTGAAGCCATTTTTTTTATGTGGATTTATTTATTTTTAATTACATCGATAAATATGTGTGCGGCAAAAAATATTTTTGCAAAGATCAATATAAAAATCATGAAGTACATTTGTGAATCCTTTGCACATTCAATGATAAGAGACCCACCTGATTGCATAGATAAAGACCAAACAAGAAACACAAATCACCACCTTGACTCTTCAAGAGATATACTTGAAGAAAATATGTATTTGTGTTAAAAAAACAAAAAGGAACCTGAAGACATTTTTTTTAAACTGTAGTGTAGCCTGTGGAATCAAGCTCACCCGAGGCAGATGTCATGTAAGGGCCTTGGGGGATGTTCCAGAGTGTTCCCGCCATTTAATGTGAACCCCCCCAACTCTTGAAATACACTATATAGACAAAAGTATTGGGCCACCTACACATTACACCTATAGGAGCTTTTATAACATCCCATTCCAAATGTATAGGCATTAATATGAAGTTGGTCCCTGCTGTGCAGCTATAACAGCTTCCACTCTTCTGGGAAGGCTTTCTACAAGATCTTGGAGCGTGTCTGTGGGAATATTTGCCCATTCATCCAGCAGAGCATTTGTGAGGTCAGACACTGATGTTGGACGAGAGGGCCTGAATCTGAATCTCCGTTCTAGTTCATCCCAAAGGTGTTCTGTGGGGTTGAGGTCAGGGCTCTGTGCGGTCCATTCAACTTCTTCCACACCAAACTCATCCAACCAGGCCTTTATGGACCTTGCTTTGTGCACTGGGGCACAGTCATGCTGGAGCAGAAAAGGGCCTTCCACAAACTGTTTCCACAAAGTTGGAAGCATAGAATTGTCCAGAATGACTTGGTGAGATGAAGCATTAAGATTTCCCTTCACTGGAACTAAGGAGCCGAGGCCAACCCCAGAAAAACAACCCCATAGCGTTATCCCTCCTCCACCAAACTTTATAGTCAGGCAGGTAACGTTCTCCTGGCATTCGGCAAACCCAGACTCGTCCATCAGACTTCCAGATAGAGAAGCTGATTCGTCACTCCACAGAATTCTGTCTTTCACAAATGTTTGTAAAGGCAGACTGCATGGCGAGGTGTTTGATTTTATACACCTCTGGCAATGGGACTGAATGAAACACCTGAATTCAACGATTAAGAGGAGTGGCCCAATACTTTTGTCCATATAGTGTATGTATAGAAGCAGTAGACCAGGACTCTGGGAGCACCGGAAAGCCCCCGTGGAGTTGGTCAATATTTCTGTCACGGAAACGTGTTTGGACCCAAACGTAGCACACAGGAAACCAGGAACAGTTTGTGATGGAGTTTAATGTCAGAGCCTGGCAGGTACAGGGCAGCACAGATAATCAGCAGATAAGCAATAAGTACAAAAGTCCAAGCAGACGAACCAGTAGGGGACAGGCAGAGGATCAGGAATCAGACGAGAGGGGCAGGTCAGAGGCAAGAAATCAGTCCGGAACGACGTGCTGGAGAGTCTCACAGGAGTCGAAGCACAATCTGGCACTGAGTGGGGGAGCAGGAGAGGCTCAAATACTGGCTTGATTGAAGATGAGATACAGCGGGAGCCCAGGTGAGCTGATGAGGTGGGAGTGTTGTAGTTTAGACACCGTAACAGGAAATGACTGGAGTATTACATTATAGCCTTATTAAGGGTTAGTTATGATTGGGGAAGTAGGTCCTCACGCTGACTCGTCATCCTGAAGTCACAATCCTTACTGATTTAAATGATATGTTTAGATTTCATCAATGGACAAAACAACAACCGAGCCTTCATTTTCAGTATTTGTCCGACATTGTGACTCACCGCTCTGATTAATTACCTTGAAGCGAAAGTGTGATGTGTTAGCCTGAACAATCAATAACTGTCCTCTGCTCCGCCGCCGCAGATCCCCATCACATCTTATCCTTCCAGATCAATTTGGTTACACGGTGATGGCCTCAAATAGTCCAGCTTCCTCCAGCCTCTTACTCCTTTCTCTGCTCATTTAAACTGTGCGTCATCTTGTCATCGTGTACGGTTGTTGTCATTAATTAGGAGATGTGAAGTGAAGCATGAAGTGTACATTTTGTAGCTAAAGCAGAAATATCACTTTAGACCAGCGTTGGACTCCGTGCACCCAGGCTCATGATGTTGCTGCTGCCATGCTCCACCCCCACCATGTGCAGCACAGCAGTGTGGTCCTCCGTCACAGTTGTGCCTCTTCCACACATATACGTTACAAACTGTAATAATAGCTTTCCAATCAGAAGTGGATATGTAAATGATGTGCTCAACATAAACATTCCCACAATCTTAATGCTCATAAGAAGCAAGAAAGAGGCTTCGAGTGGCATGACATGTATATACTACTAACTTACAACAACCATGTGTGTTGTGAGAGTCATAAGCCGTTTAGGATTAATTTCTCTTAAATGTAAAGAGGAAAAGGTTTGAATTAATGTATCTGCAAAGTTGCAAAATGCGCATACGGATTGTATGTGCTAAATGTTGACTGTCAATGTGTTCACTCTGTTTTCCTATAATATCCACTCATGGCAACCCAATAATTATTAATGTGTTAATGTTTATCTTTAGGCAACTCACAGCACTTGTTAGGAAAAGATTGTGGTCTTGGTTGAATATTGGAAAAATGACTTGAGGCACCAGACGCCACATGCTGACTTCAAACCAGCGGGGACGTGCACAGACACTTTGACAGGCAGTGACTCAATAACCAAAGAAGGGCCACACACACTCGTGTCCATACATTCATAACTACTTCAGTCTTTCACAAAAGATATGGATACACTCCTCATCTCTCTCTAGCTCCTCTACTACACACACACACTTGCACACAAAAGATGCTACTTGAGTTACAACAATACTTGTTACTTTATGTACAATAGAAACGTTGAGTTATTTATCAAAACGCCTGTTCAACAAGCAGAACTTTGAAGAAATTCAAGGTTTTTCATCTCTTATGTCTCCCATTCACCACCCGTATGTTTTAGCCAAAGCGCTATTAGCAAGTTAACAAACTTTACACTGAATGGTTCAGGGCAATAATAATGTTTCTGTATTGTATAATAATAATTTCTGATCTTCTGCTATATAACAAAGCATCCAGAACTCTCAGGTCGTCAGGGACGGCTCTGCTTTCTGTACCCTGGGTCAAAACTAAACATGGAGAAGCAGCGTTTAGTTTTTATGCTCTGTATATGTGGAACAAACTCCCAGAAAACTGCAGGTCCGCTGCAACTCTCACTTCTGTTAAATCAAAGCTGAAGACTTTTCTGTTTGCAACTCCCTTTTATTAAATCAAATAACATATCTCACACAGCACTCTAACTTTTATTCTTGTATTTTATACCTGTCTTATTCTGTTTAATTTCACTCTTTAATTACTTTTTTAATGTATTAAATGTCATTTTATAATGTGTTTTTTTCTTGGTAATGTCTTAATGATTTTAATGTTTTTGTAACGCACTTGGAATCGCCTTGCTGCTGAAATATGCTGTAAATCAAGCAAGTTTTTGGCACCATCAGCAGCATCTTGGCCTCCGAAAGGCTAAATAACAACAACACGAGGCTCCTGATTCAAAATCAAAGAATACATTTATTAATCAGAGCACTCAAATAGGAATGGAGCACTATCTAAACACTAAATATATCTTGAATTTATGAACAATTCTCTGTCAAATCAACAGCGGGAGGCGTGTAGAAACAGCTGTTTGTGGTTTACATAACCTCCCCACCCCCCTCTCTCTCTCTCTCTGTCTCTCTCTCTCTGTCTCTCTCTCTCTCTCTGTCTCTCTCTCTCTCTGTCTCTCTCTCTGTCTCTCTCTCTGTCTTTCTCTCTCTCTCTCTCTCTCTCTCTCTCTCTCTCTTTCTCTCTGTCTGAGTTGTATTGAGTCACGTGATGTTTTAATTTTTTTATTTTTCTATAGTTACATAAAGTTTAAACAGATTGGGACAAGACTTGACCTTGATCAGATTTGACGATGTAAATTCTTAGTTGGTGTCCTCATTTACTGGACTTCCCCATTTGCTACACAGTTTTGTGCTGAAGAAAGGCCTGCAGACACCAATGTTTTCCATCTTTTTTTTGCTTGTAAACGCTGGATATTACAGTGATGTCACTGCAAGTCGTGAATACGTTGCTGATGTATGAGCGGCATGAGAAGGATGTTTGAGGAAGAAGCTGCTGTGCTGAAGGTGATGGAGCTGTATGAGGCTCTTTGTGGTTGTTGTAGGGCAGAATGACAGAGCTCCACTCAGGAATGCTGTTGAAGAAGTACTTGAAGAGGCCTTATCAGATTTATCTGTTTACTGTGTGTTCCCTCTGGGCTGGGGGAAGCTCTGCTGGCATATATATATACATATATATATATATATGTATATATATACCTTCAAATAGTTAGTAACGGTATGCTGTGGTGTGTATGGGTCCAAACTCCATTATCCAGTTTACTATTATTGTTTTAGATCCCAATATGTTAATGTTTGCTTGTTTTTTTTTTCATTCCTAATAGAAACACCATGTTCATGTGTGTGTCTGAGCCATCCAGGCAGGATTAAACTAAAGACTATAGCGTGTGTAGCTTCTGCTCTTTACTGTTGATGGAGACCTCCGACTGTTAGCAGCCTGCTGTAAGCCACCATGTAGGCTCTACATGTAGACTCTACATGTAGAGTCTACATGTAGACTCTACACTACATGTAGGCTCTACATGTAGGCTCTACATGTAGCATGTAGAGTCTACATGTAGAGTCTACATGTAGACTCTACATGTAGTGTAGAGTCTACATGCAGTCCAGAGGAGGAGCAGCACAACACACTGATGTCAGGCCTGATGCTGCCAGGAGCTCTGACATTGAGTTAATAAACTTGGGACAATACTGGTGTTACTGATAACACTGGACATTTTACAAGAAAAGATATTCGTCCCCTTCATTTGATCTTAAACGTTGGAAGGCTGTGTGTCAGGTCTGACGTCCAGCTTTCACTGTGGAGCAGTTTCCACCTGCTGCTGCTCTGCCGGCCACACCGGCTGCGACCGCTCCGTCCTCCGCATGGCTTCAACCCATTTACAGATTTCCTCATTAACGTTATCAAGTTCCCTATTAGCATTTGGTTTAAATAATAGCCGCTTTTACTTTATGCTTTGACAACAAATCCTCCGCCATCATCTTGACTGTCAACTCTCCGTGATGGGTGAACATCTCTGCTGCTGCTGTAATGAGTTCAGCACATCCTGATCACAGTAGGTTTATAGAAGAAAAAATTAATAATCCCAATAAATCAAGTACAGTTTGATAAAATGTCCAATTGTCCAAAGCAGTTGTAATAATCTCTCATTGAAATCAAGGACAGATTAAACACCAGAACAAACCTACAGCCTGAGGTTCTCAATAAAATCCTGAGGATTCCAACTAAACTCTACAAATCTGTGGAAGTAGCACAGAACAATCAGCCACGTTGCTCTCTTCTGTGTGTGTGTGTGTGTGTGTGTGTGTGTGTGTGCGTGTGTGTGTGTTTAAGTGTGTGTGTTCTATGCCCTTTCGTCCCATCCCAGCCTGTTGACCTGTGGGTGCCTGAGGGAGAGTGGCAGCTGGTTGGCCTCCGGGCTCCGCAGCTGTGAGAGCTCTCCTCTTTTTTTCCCATCTTTGCTATCTTTGGCACACTTGGTTGGTTTTCTCTTTCAAAAACGTTCCTTTATTAAGTGTCACTCTGTCCTTCTACTTACCTTTTTTCGTTATTCATCACAGTAGCCTATTTATTCATGTGTCAATTTATGCTGAGCCTCTTTGGTGAAAAACCGAAAATATTCATCCTAATCCCTAATGATCAGTCATAATTAGTCCATATTTATTGAACACACCTTTCCAGTTAATTTTTGTTTTGGCTGATGAATATTTGAAAAATATACATATTTGTAGTCATAGTTCTAGATTGTTTTGTGTGCTGACGATATGAGAAGGATTCAGCTCAGATGAACCTTTTCTCCTCTGAAACAGTGGGAAAATAACAGATTCAGTCAAACCTGAAGAGGATGGAATTGGTTTGGTTAAAGATTGCTGAGTCACCGTCCACATCTCTGACTGCGACAACAATTTGTGTGTGGTGTTTTGCTGCTGGAGAAACAATTAAGACTCACATGTCAGAGACTTGCAAAAATTCACAACATTGAACCACATAGGACGGTTGTGTGAGAGATGGCTATGTCGGGGTTAATGCTTTGATGATTCACGGAAGCACTCGGGTTGAATCCTCCCAAACAACTGACTTTACTGACGTTAGGCCTCCATGTTTGTTTGGCCCTCAGACACTTGCATATCTCCAAGTTAAATATAAATATCTGCGTTTTGTCATCGATGTTGATGTAAAGGCTATCTATAAGTCTGAAACTGGTAAGAATGCCAACGCTGAAATGAGATGAGCGCAGCACAAGAATGTCGCCGTCCCACATTTGCTCAGTTGTCAATTTATTAGGTACACCTAGCTAAAACTAATGCAGGATGTAGTTTGTTGTGCTGCTGAATTGTATTGTGTTATACTGGCAGGTGTTTCATTATTTTGTCCACCCCATTTATGTCAGTGAGGGAAGGCTAAATCACAGGAACATCTCTCTGTTCCATGCAATACAGTTCAACAGCACCACAAACTACATCCTCCATTACAAATCATAAAGTGGTTTCAACACTTCTTGAAAACAGTTCCAACACAAACTGAACATCTTAACCTTCATGGAGGCAGCAGTTATATCAGGACTGTTGTAAAAGACTTAGAGCTGGGCAATATATCCATATTATATTGATAACGTGATATGAGACGACATACCGCCTTAGATTTTGGATGACATAATATTGTTGTACTGCATAAGTGTTTTTTCCTGTTTTTTAAGGTGGTATAACAGTAAAGTGATGTCATTTTCTGAACATACGACTGTTCTAGCTTTACTCACTTAGTCATTTTATCCACATTACTGATGATTATCTGATTATTATCCCAAAATCTATTGTGTAAATATTTAATGAAAGAACCAAAAGTCAACCCTACAAGTTCGTCCAGTATTGATATCGAGGTATTTGGTCAAAAAATATAGTGACGTTTGATTTTTTTGCCATATCGCCCAGCCCTAATTAGACTGCATTAGTTTAAGCTCGGTGTACCTATAAAGTGGAACTAGCTACACGTGTGGAAGAGATGTTTGCAGTTGTACAAGTTGTTGAACATTGACTTATCTCCTCCTTTGTCATGGAAACGTAAAGTTAAGTTTTTGTAGCAACTGCTCCTTTAAATTCGGTGTTGACTGAAAATTACACTAGCAGGGTGGATACTCGCTACTGATTGGTTAGAACAAAAGAAAACAAAAGAAGCCCTCTCAAGCATGAATCAGCCTGAAAGCCAGACTGAATGAGTGATTCACGATGGCATTAAGTGAGTGCTGTTTGTCAATTTAACATGCTCACTTTCTCTCATTTTTCTTATATGGATGAGCTCGGCTTTGTCCAGCCTTTAATATCTCACCGCAGGCCTGGTTGTGTGTTTTTTTGGAGGTGTGTATGTGTGATGCTTGTCTCTGTCAGTCCAGTCGGACAGCCTCTTCAGCTCAGCTGTCTGCCAAATGCAGAGATTTTAGGGTGTTTGTCTGAGTCTCCATCACTCAGTAGTCAACAGACTGTCCTGCTGACATCAGGGATTTATTGGCTCCTGCCTGCTGCTCATGACACAACTGTTTTCAATCCATCAGACCTGTGTGTGTGTGTGTGTGTGTGTGTGTGTGTCCGCTCTTTGCTGTAGAGGTTCCTTCTGAATACAGCTACTCAGTAAGTATGTCATTGTATCAGCTGTCCAACTAGAGAAATTATTTCTGTTTCATGCAAAACTTGACTCAACACACACACTGCAAACACTATAAACACAATTTAATTTGTCTGGCTTTCAGAGGAGGATTTGTGACTAAGTCTTTTGTCTAAATTTTAAAACGTTTTCATCTCCATCCACACAAAGACAGCATTTTTCACACGCAGTAATGGAGCTGTTGTAATATGCTCTCCAGACTGGATACATCTGTCCTGCTATTTTGTAGTGGATGGTGGCATAGAGCTTTTCTAAGACACCAACCTCCGCCTGCAGGCACCGTGGGGGGTTGTGTGGTAGTGACGTTAGGATGACTTTCTCTCTGTGATCCATCATTCGGAATGTCAGTGTAGGCGATCACACAATAGAAGTGTTACCATTAAGCTGTATTTTATAGTCTGACATCTTTACTGCATAAACTTGACTGCATGGACGACTGCAGTGTTGCTTACTTACCAGGAATCAAGAAAGGGGTCCCAACTGAACTCGCCAGCATTCAATGCCTGTGCACTGTCAGCTATTATAAAACAGGCCATATAATGTGTTCTTTAATACATTGATGTAATAATGCATTAGAGGATTCACTACTAATAAAATAGGCTTTAAAACCCATCAGTGAGAGAAGAGAAAACAGTCTTCTTCCAGCTCTGATGTGCTGCGTCAGTGGATTTGTTCAGGTGTAATAGAGGGTTTAGTTCTCACCACGTGATTCGTTGAGAACATGTGGCTGTATCTGCTCTCTTGTGTCTGTCCAGTGACAACTAGTTAACTACCTGTTAACTGTTGATGCTGTTTTGCTCTGGTGTTCTCAGACTCTTGATGTTAAATGAATACTTAAAACAAACAACATTAGAGACTCAGCAGAGACCATTTGTGAATGATGCTTTTAAGTTTACCACAAAATAAAGAACTAGTAATGATGCTTTGTAAGAGTAGAAGATAGGCGTTGTATAATGATACTGTAGGACGTGAGGCACGGAGAATGAGCATTACACTAATCAGTGGTTACTTCCAGGTTAGGTCATGGACAGCCTGCGTGCCACAGCTTACACAATGAAAGTCACTGACAAACAATGTCAACGTTGAAAGTGACTGAAACATGCATTCGGAAATGTTGAATAAAATATCTTCAGCTGACGCTCGGCATTGGAATAGGTTGTCAAAGCTGCATCTATCAAAGTTTTAATGTGACGTCAACTACCAGAGGTGTAGGGTGAAGAGGATGTGGAGGATAAGAAGGATGGAGAAGAGAGTAATTGGGGCATTAGGGGTCACCTACTGTACATTGGATTACGATTTCTGTTCAATCCAGGGTTGTTGATGGTCAGAACACTATTGAGTCTCTGTCACACAATCTCGTTTGTTATGAGGCTTCTCCAGCTCTTCTCTTTGTCCGTGTGCTTATTGTTCGGCTTCGAAATCCTCAGCATTTCTGGAGAATTCTCCACCAGCAGCCGTCCTCTCAGCTAATGTGTGTCCCATCGGTTACAGGTCGTCCTCTTGGAAACAAATATCTCTAGAGTGACAATACTGTTCAGAAGGAATAACGACAGCATTGGCCAGTCAAACACCTTCTGTGTTTCTCACCATCATGGAGGTCCAACAAATGTATCAAGTGCATTTCTTTCCTCATGAAACATTTGCAAACCAGATTTTTTTTTACATATTTTGAATTCAGTATTGTATATATTCATAATAACTAGCTTATAGTCTTCTTCTCTGTCTTTTCTGCCACATTGCAGCAGAGTTTGGCTTTTTACAGCCACCTGTTGCTTGGTGGAACAGTGTAACACCATTGGTCGGACTGTGTATTATATCCCCAGCATGCACAGGATAACACAGCATAACCCCCTACAAAGGCTCTGACCAGAGGTCGCTACTCACATGTTTCCACAGCAAAAGACCTGTCATGTCGTTTACATCGAAGAACTTATTGAAAGTCATTACACTGACATTACAAGTATGAAACTTCAGTAAGACTTTAAGATAACAAGTGGTGGGATATGGAGGGCAATGGGAACTCCTGTCTCTTTAAGAATGGTCTCCGGCAAGAAGTCAAAGGTTATCAAACATATCTGATGGGGAAATTGGTGCATTTGTAGTTAAATAAATGAACAGTGCATGCCCTTCACTCCAATCAAAGTGTTACTAAAAGTTACTTTATCATTCTTCAGGAATAATTAGGCGTCCTGGTCAAATTAAAATGAGTTCTTAAGAACAGTACTTCGAGTGTGGGAAGAGTGCTTTTTCTTTTCATCTGCAGACATAAAACTTTATCGAGCAGCTTCTGAGCTGCTGATGAGTATTATCAGACCCAACCTGATGAGGAACACTGATAAACCCCTCACTGCTCCCATAATTCAATATCTCAAAAAAAATGACGCTTCAAGCCCAGATCATGCTTTCTCATTTCCCTAAATGACAACTCAGGGAAAGAGAGACAATTGGCTAAATCTGTAATGCAGCAGGATTTGTAGCAGGAATAATGAGAAAACAGTCACTTTAAAAATGTATATGGCCTCAAGCATAATAGTGTAAGTAATTTGTTAAGTGCTTATAACTTCCTTGGAAAGGTTTCTGAGAATTCCCTCTAAGCAGACAATTCATTAGAATAATAATTTGTTTTAATGGCTTTGAGGATCAGTTTCTCTCTCTATATATATATATATATATATATATATATTATATTATTATATTATTATATATTTATTTTTTTCTCAAACTCCTTCTATTGATGTTAAAATATTTTTTTCTGGTTAAGCTTAGTTTCCCTGGGCCGTAAGCTGACGATGCATGGTCCTCTACAATGTCAAAGTTGCTATAATGTGCGCCTCTTATCAATCCTCATCACTGTACAATCAGCTGATGAGTGGAGGTGGAAAGTGTAATTTAAACAATTGCCTTTGCACCAGAACAGCTGTCCTTACGCACCGCTGTGGCTATTTATAGCATCTGTACCACCGTCTACATGTACTGGTAAACCATCACCACATAACTGTATCTATCATCATTATTAGAAGTCATGCAGATGATTAATGATGAATTTACAGTGCGAATATTGAAAGAGAATTTATAAATTCCTTCAGAATTCAGGAAAATATCTAAAGATGGCTTATATGTCGTTAAAAACAATGATGGAATTCATCACTCATAAATAATTTAAAAATAAAACTATAATTTAAATGGATTTTTACAGAAGGTTTTATATAATTTTTTTTTTTTTTAATGATTGACCATTGAAATTGGCAAACAAGGGTACATTAAGGGTACATTGAGGGTACATGAAGGGTACATTAAGGGTACATTTAGGGTACATTAAGGGTACATTAAGGGTACAGTTAGGGTACATTAAGGGTACATTAAGGGTACATTTAGGGTACATTAAGGGTACATTAAGGGTACATTAAGGGTACATTTAGGTTACATTAAGGGTACATTAAGGGTACATTAAGGGTACATTCAGGGTACATTAAGGGTACATGAAGGGTACATTTAGGTTACATTAAGGGTACATTAAGGGTACATTCAGGGTACATTTAGGGTACATTAAGGGTACATTCAGGGTACTGCTGCTTTGGTTGTGTTTGGGCACAGAAACTATAAAGCTAGGGAAACCTTGTCTCTCTCTCTCTCTCTCTCTCTCTCTCTCTCTCTCTCTCTCTCTCT
>CALSCE010009408.1:884461-902444 GCA_943593645.1 Bovichtus variegatus | reverse complement strand
TCTCTCTCTCTCTCTCTCTCTCTCTCTCTCTCTCTCTCTCTCTCTCTTTTTGTTTCCTGTATCCTCTCTATTGTATCCTCTTTAATGTGGGCAAACATGCCCCATACTTTCAGAAGACTGTACGTAGCAGACGGGAGGTGAACAACGGTCTCTCACTGTAAACCCATCCATTCATACCTGTCTCCTCCCCAAGAGGTGGCGGTAGTCTAGTGGTCTAGTGGTCAGGCTTTCAAATAGAAAGCATATAGCTTTCTGCTGAGCAAGACACTTAACCCTGAGCTGCTCCAGGACTGTCCCTGTAGTTAGTCACTGTAAGCTGCTCTGGATAAGAGCATCTGCTAAATGACCTGTAATGTAATGTAAAAGAGGTTTTGAAGCGCTTCATAAACATCATGCTACGGGTGAAATGACAAGGAGAGATAAAGCTTTACCCTTTAAGAGTAAAACTTGGTTTATTTCCGTTGTGTGCCAATTTGTTGGCCAATCATTTTAAATATAAAAGTATACAAAGCCTTCTGTACAATTTCAATTAAATGCACATTTATAGACTTCATTTTAAATGATCTAACTCTTACAAATAGCATTCATTATCGCCAGCTGTTGCTCAGGAGGTGGAGGACGTCCACCAGTCAGAGGGTCGGTGGTTTGATCCCCAGCCTCTGCAGTCAGCATGTCAAAGTGTCCTTGGGCAAGGTGTGAGTGTGAGTGTGAGTGTGTGTGGATGGTTATCACTAATGAGCACGTGCCACCTTGTACAGTAGCCTCTGATGCTATGAATGTGTGTGAATGGGTGAATGCTGACATATAAAGCACAATATGAGCACAATATAAATACAGTCCATTTCCACACAACCAGAAGTCAGATTGTCATAAAGCTTGTGAGCTGATTGAGCAGCAGAGGAGAGAGTAGATGCTTGTGCCTGAAGAGCAGGAGAGAAATCAACACATATGTTCTACATTCAATGCATCTCTCCTCTGCTCCTCAGGAAATGTGAATGACTGTTTGTCAGATGTTAACTATAAGCATTGGTAGGAAGCAGAGTTTTAGTCCTTTAACAGTTTACATTAACATTGTATCAAATATCAACATGCATTCCCATATCATTTCAACAACATACTTTAAACACACATTGGACTGACAAATAGCTCTCTTTACCATGAATACAATTAGTCATAGCACAATGAACTTAAGGCCTACATTTCAAGTAAAAAAACAGGACAGAATCTTCTGAATGAAATAAATAAAAGGGAAAAAGAGCACACAGACCCTTTTCTCTTTACTTGAATTGTTTTTTCTTTTTTTTTAAATTGGTACTTGGTTTTAATAGTGTTCATAGCGGAGATGTACGTGGCTCCAAACATGGTGTGTAGTGCTATGTTGGTCAGACCAGGAGAACAGTCTCAGACACAGTCCATGCTCCATGCTGTCATTTCTCTCACTTCTCTAACGCTGTCGTCCTCTCCAGTGAACTGTGTACGCACGCTAAACAATCCATTTGATTGGCCTAATTGTAGCTATTGCCGTATTAACTGGCACTCCATAAAGATTAATATTCATTCTCATAGCATTTGGTCATTTGGTGATGCCAACTCCACCCTATGGAAGCCATTTGTTTTGTCTTTGTGAGGACTATAGCAGCAGCAATTTGAACTAACTGATGGTTCCTGGAAGTTTATCTTTTTCCACAAAACAATATCATGTTTTGCCTCTTGGCTTCACTTAAAGAGGCAATGTGTGACAGCATTCAGGCATGAGATGACGCTACACCGACGAGGTAGAAACTAGAGATGGAACAGAAGTAACAGAAATCCTGGAGCGGTCCAGCAAGTTTGACTTTCAAAGTTTCAGCAATGCACTAGTCCGCAGTCAGTTACTTCCCCTGAAAGAAATGTTTAGATTGGATTTTGTGGATGACATTAGAGCAGGTAACAACTCAACATGAACCGCTACAGGAAGGCATTGAGACACATTTGTTAAACAAAGCATTCGTCTGTTGTTCTGCAGAGCTGTATCTTAGGCTCACTGGGTCCTCGCCCCGTAGTCTTCTTACCGCTCTGTTTCATGTTTGAGTGGGCGGGTGCTGAAGTTTTCTCTGCTATTTCAGGTGTACTAATTTGCGGTGTTCCTTTTGCTTGCAGAATGACTTTGGGGCTTTTGACTATCATCATTATCTTTCCACACAGCAGGCTGAGCAGCTTTTTTAATGTACCAACACAGTGTTTTTGGCTGAGCATGGGGTGGATGAATATATTGGTTCTTTCTCACAATCTCTGGCTTTCAGCAATTTGGACACATTTTTGTTGTTTCTAAAAAGCTCTGTCTTTTACCCCATTTTACTCCGCTGTCACTCACACACATTTGATTTATTTACATCGAAGGCCTTCGTCTCTTCACCTTCTTCAGTTTAGGGAGAAATAATGTGCGTTAGCTTTAATGCAATGGATATCTTCGCCACTACATTGACACATACATTTCAGATTCGTTGTCACATAAACATGAGGCCTGAATTGAGTTCAAGATGGTATTTTAAATTGGACATGCAGCTCTATTACTCGTGTTTAAGGAGAAGGGTTGTTGTCTTTATGGCTTTTTTTGCCTTGTTGTCGAACGTTCCTGTACAAATAAATGTTTCTTGCTTTATGATGATCGTGGACATTCTTAAGCATTTGAAGTATTTGTAATTCCAAGAGTTTCCACTTGTTTATACCTCCGGGTGACAGGAGAATGGAGAATAAAAATTGATGAGCTCAGAAACACTGTTGGAGAGATTCAGGCCTGCCCTCTCCCTTTAGGTTGTGTTGCTGCTGGATGAAGCACACATTGATAAGCATCCTTGTATTGGAGAGACTCATCTAATGAACAATCTTAATTAGATCTCCCTCACTGCCTGCATGAAGAAGGATATGAAAAAGAGTTGCCACTCCTTTTACTTATTACAAGCCCTGTCCCTCCCCAGGCTGCTGCTCACACCAGTCACATCTCCTGTCTCTGCCAGCTCGCAACACAACTTCCCAACCATCTAAAAAGGAAGACACCATAGCGAGTGAAGTGTGGTGTAATTACAAAGGTTCTTTTAAAAATCGTTTTTCAATTATATGAGAATTAAGGATTTTACTCATTTTGGTAAAGTCAGTCAACCTCTTTTTCACTATTACACTTTTTTCACGTGATTTTTTATTTTTCTAGAAATGTATTTGAAAACAGATACACAGAATATGTGTTCTTTGAATGGAGCGGGTATGAGCTTCTGCATTAAAGGGCCAGTCTGTTGTTTGTAGCCTTAACCTTGTTAGGCTACCTAGTTTCTATAGTTTGTGTGCTCCCTTCAGTCAGCACATAGTCCAGTTGGTGCATCCTATGTGCTTTGCTGGCTGAGAGTAAAGACATTGTGGACAGAATCTCTCAATGTCTTCAATTAACTTCATGTTAAAAGAACAAATCTTTCAGCGGCACCAAAAGCTCCCCGTTACAACTCAGTCCACTGCACAATGCTGATTTTTTGTTAAAGGGGAATTAGGAAGACTAGCTGATGTAACCCTGACAGGAAGTGTGCCCTGTGCTTAGCTGAGTGTAATTGAGACACAAACCGGGGAACTTTGTAATCTCTTATACACTCTGAATCTCAAAAATCACTAAAACAACAACACACATCAGCAGTGATGATTGTGAAAGTGGTAGTTCTGAAATATGTCCCGGTTATCATCCAGGGACAGGAAGTGGAGAAGGCGGTGTGGTGGTGGCATCAAGGATGGTGAGACTGAACACGCTGGTAAAGAAGAGCTCCGTGGTGGAGAGGAAGATGAAGGTCAAGATCGTCCTGTGTAGCCCCCTCATCCTCTCTGCAGTCTGATGCCCTCTGCCAGCAGACTGTAGAGCAGCAGTGGAGACCACAGCCAATGACTCGGACCAGCCAGCTCTGCAGATGTTACACACCAAATACATATATTTATTATATTGTATAATGTATTATACTATATTAAGTTGTAAAATTCACTATTAGCCGAGTGCAGGATTATTTCCCTTGGCATGATGAACTGCCATTCATGTGAATGAAAGGAGACCGAGCAGTTTTGAGGGGGAGTTAAAGGAAACATAAGTGTGCTGCTCTGTGGGCCCTACAGACGGAAGGTCCCGGATCTTTTATAATCAAACTTTGCCACTCAGAAATTTACATAGGAATGAATTGGGCCCCGGCCTTTATGTCTCTATATTTAACCTTATATGACCTTGGAGGTATAATGATGTTATGATGAGTCATGATGTCAGCCAACCTGGGCTCTTGATTTGGGTTCTGTTCTGCTCATTTTCCACGTTCCAGTGCAACCCATGGAATAACTACATTGTCTGTTTGGTTGTGTTGTGGATTTTTTAATCCTGAGCCTGCAGATAACCAATGATCTGCAAACAAAAACATTTCAAAGTTACTCCTGAGTAAATCAGCATTTTAGTCCAGAAGATGCTGCAGTGCCGTCTGTGAGACATGGAAAAAATCAAACCAGAGTCTTTTCTCTCCAGAGATTTCTTCTTGTGTTAATGGAAATGTCAGTTAACATTTTCATCCCCTGTGGTTGTATTCTCTTCATTCATTAGTATTCCATCTCCAGGCTCTCCTCTTCTGCTCTCCTCGCTGAGAGGCTGCCTTTATATGCTTTGACTCAGCCGTTTACCATACATGTGCCACATCTCTGGAGACCTGTGCTTTATCACTGGGGGACAGATAACCATAACGTGGTCTGGAGGTGGCTGGGCTCAGCCCGCCTCTCTGCTCAATGACAAACCACCTTTTCTTCCCCTGCCTGATGCTCTGTGGAAATGGCCCACCTGTTCCCCTCCTATTGTAGTCAGCCTTTTATCAGCACTTCACAGCCTGATCAGCCAGCGTTTGAGGTGTGTGTGTTTGTGGGTGGACGTGTGGGTGAGGGAGCATCTTTTATGGACAGCCATGACAGCTGACATTCTAAAAGAAGCATGGGAAGACGTAAGCACAGGAGACACAGGGATGGAGTCGCAGAGGGAAGAATGATGGAGTTCGGCCATAATGGAAGTTGACTGATGCCAAAACGGCAGCATCAGCAGGAGGAGTACCAACCCCTCCTCCTCCACCTCCTCTCCTCTTTCACCTAATCTCCTGTCTTCCCTTCAGAGCTCCTCGTCTCAGCTGAAAAAAACTAAAAATACCTTCTCTCCATCACCGCACGATGCTGTGTGCTATTCCCATTCCTCCACCTGCATCCTGGGAACACCTTTTATATTCAGAGACCCACTGTGAGAATTTTAACGTTCCAAGATTGCAAAATGATGCACGATGTCTGCTTGTGGCAGCAGTTTCTCAATGTCTTCTCAGCGACATAGTGGACGGGGTAATGCTTGTTTAGGCCTAAACCGCTGTTTATAGTTGGTTTTGTTTAGGTTCACCTGCACCACATATTCCTTATTAAGTACTATTAACCTTTCAAAATCTACACCAGTAATTGACTTAAAGTCCTCTTTTTGTCTCTTCTTGTTGCTCTATCTGTGCAGTCACCAACATAACTTCATTTAAAAATGTACTGAACATGGCCTAATATCCAAATACACCAACTTGGGTTGAGCTTTAAGAACTATGACACTTGTTTAAAATGATACACAAGGCATCTTATCTAGTCTAGTTTCCATTAAATGGCATGGTAAAGCTGTGAAAACCATGGTCCCTCAGCTTTAAATATGTTGGTTGCCATCTAGCATGGAAAGGTTTTCTCTAAAACTGGAGAGGAAATTTAACAACCAGAATTAATAATGTCCAGCAGTAGAGCTGGATATCAAACTTTGATAGCTCTTTGGCGCTGACTGAAATGTATCTAGCATCAAGTATTAAAACACGTCAACTGTTGAAAGCTGGCATGGACTGTGTGACAAGATTCATAATATCGTTGTTTTACGGCACATCAACAAGTGATCAAGCCACGTCAAGTAGTCCGCCTCACGCACATTAGACGGCTCCTGTTTTAATCACTACAGCTATGTGACGTAGTGGCTCACGCTTGACTTGTTATGTGCCTGAAGCATGTTTGTGCGCTTCTTCCACTTTCTGCACAAATAAACAGTAATTGAGTATTGCACTCTGAGTACTGCCAAAGCTCTGGTGACCTGAACGCATCCTGAACGCATCCTGCGTAAACACAGACAGTCATAAATACCTCCTGTGTAAGTCTGTGATCAGATCAAAATCCAATGTTGCCAGTTATAAGAAATTATTGATTCTGTACTTAAAGTCATCTACTATATCAACACTTGTCTTGATTTAAAAAAAATCATAACCGACCCTATTTACCAGTCAGGAGCATTTGAGCAAGTAGTCCAATCAAAACTTCAACAATTGGCTTGTTTGTCATTGCCATTGTGTTTTTCTACAGGCGGAACATCACCATCTGTCAGTGCCTTTCAAAATGTTCTATTAAAAATGATTATTAATATAAATCTTTCCTGATCTGAAACCTATGGTCAAGGTTTGGTTGAGTTTCGGCACAGAAACGACTTGCTTAGGGTTAGGAAATGATCATGGCCATGGCTCTTCCACCTGTGTTCCAGACGGACCACAGTCAAGATGTACACATGTTGTATGTATCAGACTCCTGAAGACGGAAGAATAAAAGCCTCCCTTGTTTCAGCCTCTGCTTCTGTTCAGTGTTCACGTGCACTTTCATTACCAGGCATTGCATTTAAAGCAAATGTCAGTCAGAAGAAAAAGACAAAAGAAACATTGTCATTAAGTTTGAAGCAAAACATAAATGTGTCTCTTGCTGCCACAAACTCATATTCTCCACTGAAGCAGTTCACAGGACTGAGATCTAGATAAGAAACTCCATGACTCTTAATCCACACATCTCGCACTACTTTATTGCACTATTTTATTTCTTTTTGTCTTTTTAATTGTCTTAAATATACTGTATGTTGCATTGTTGGAGGAGCTTGGAACTTAAGATTTTCATTGGCAACCAGTATGTTGTAGCTTTTGTGCATAGGGCAATAATGCTTTTGAATCTTGAATTTGAGCCCAGCCAACCCCCCCCCGTTGCACTGAAAGGCAGCCTCTCACTGTAACTGGCACCATCTGAATGAACCTTTACAGCAGCTTCAGTGATGTCATTCCACTCTGTTAGCTGAGTCCTTGTTTACCAACCTGCTCTGCGAGGATAAAGCAGATGTAGCAGCTGTGGTAATACTGCTTCTTGGTTGCTGCAACAGTGTATCCAGATGAAATGCTGCTGTCCTGTGTGATCACATGCATATTGTCAATCACAGATGGCATAAGGATAGCATCAGAGAAGCAGAATTAGAATGGGACAGCTAAAAGTGTTGTTATTTATTTGATTGCAATATCAAGAAGCTGCTAGAAGAAGAGTTTCAGCATAACTGCAACAACACAGACAAAGTGAGGCTGATCGTCATGTGTAAACTAGATCATCACTGCAGGTTGGGCTTGTTTTTAAGCTCACGCTAACTAGACAGATATCAGAATCAGAAATCCTTTATTAGTCCCACAGCGTGGGACATTTATAGATGCTTTTTAGATTTAGAGATACTGACTGAATGTGATACTCTGTGAATATTCATGTCACCATACAATATTTTCATATAATTTTGGTGACCCACCCTATCTAGCATCCCACATATTTATGTTTGCATGGGGTTAAACCCTTTGCTATTAATAATCCCATGCTCCTTCATTTACAGCCACCTTTAGGACCTTTAAGATTAAAGAAGAATAGCTAAATAACGCTAAAGATCTGTGCAGAGAATCGGACAGAAAGTTGGGAATGGGTACGTGTAGTAGAGGCGGATTGAGGAAGGAAGTGGTGATAATTGTACCAAAACACACTGGTCTCAGTGTGCTTCAGAGGAAGTGCTTATTGGGTCGTCTAACAGCATCTGAACCCCCCTTCTGGAATCAGGAACTTTCTGAAACCGACACTCATGACCACATTATACAGTATATAAACCAGATGTGTGTGACAGTAGTTTATTTTTTCCGTTCTTTACGCAACTTCTTCTATAAATGTTTGTGTTAGCATCCATAAATGCCTTATGTACAATATATCAGTTCTCACGCCTTACTATGTCAGCAGGCTTTTGGCCATGCCTTAAAGTATGGATATTCAGAACATCTATAAACATGTTTGTGTTTCAGTGCAGTCGGGCAACAAGTCATATCAGAACTATTTTGTTTCAAGTATTCCAGTTGGAGGCCTGCCTTACCAGGAAGCGCTCCCTTGTCCTTCCGGTCTCCTGTTTCCCCCTCTCTACCGTGCTTTTAAGTGGCAGATGATCCATCAGGAGGGATGTTACCAGAAAGAGTTGGGGGGTGTAAATGTGTTATGGACAGGGATTAAACTAAGGGGAAGTAAAAGGAAAGGCTGCAATTGATTGGAGCAAATGATGTAGTCATAAACTCTCCTGCCTGAGATGGTGATGGGTGGAGGGGGAAACATACGCCTGCGTACATCCGCACAGTTGCAATACATATAGCGTTCTTACTGTCTTTTTGATAATTTCTACAGTTATAAACTGTGTCCAACTGTGCCATTGAGTGTCCAAAACAGAACGGGTTCACCCTCTGGAGAGCATGACTGATTTTTTTGAAGACACAGTACTTAGTCATGTGTTGGTCGAGCCCCACTTTATGACCATTCGAGAATCAGAGCAAAGCATCTTTTTATTTTCCTGAACGATAAATCCCTGACAATTTTATTTCTAGATTTCAAATTTTTAATAAGTAAATATAATGTGAAAATTAAACAGGACAAATCATTTTTAAAAAGGTAATGCCAGTATCAACACATATTTAATGATCATCTGAGTCAGCAGTTATGTCAGTTGCAGTTCATATTTGCAAATATTTTTTTGTAATCATGTGCATATGCATACATTTATATCTCGTAAAACATGTTAGTCGTGTCAGTCACTGTCTGTCTTTGTACTTCCTGTTTTATTTTGTAGTTACTTCCTTGTGTGGTTTCCCGCCATCGTCAGCATCTGCCCCGCCCCTGATAGTTTCCACCTGTGCCCACTCCCCTCATGTATAAACAGTCCTGTCTCCTCTTGTCTTGTGTCAGTTCATCTGGTTATGTCCTTGTGTCATGAACCTGCCTTATCGAGAGATTTGTTGTAAATCTATTGGCAAATATTTTGAGTTTGTACTTTTGTTGTACCAGTAAAGTCTTTTGGTTTACACTCCACCTCAGTTTCTGGCGTTGTGCATTTGAGTCTTCCTACCTTGTGTCTGTGGTCGAGACAGTACAGTGTCGCTGAATATATTGTTTACATATACGTATGCTACTACAGTAAGTACATCTTGAAAGAAATGTAATGCTGCCTGGATTACATTTTTAATCAACACAATGATGAAGCATTTTTAATGAAAGTATCTCATTTGCAAAATGTCCATAGGGAACATACAGTACCAGTACACTTCTATGCCAACGTTTTCCATTTCATCCACCTTAGTTGCCTTCACCTAACTGCCTGCAGGAGGTACAGTAGCACGTGAACTCCAGTCTCCGGTGTCAAAGACCTGCGGACAATATATTTCCTTGACCAATTAAAATGTAATGTGGTGACTCTCATCTGATGATGAAACAATACCTGTTTACCTCAACAGACGTGTTAAGGAGGCAGTTCTTCAATGGTAAAGGGAACATTTTCCATCATGTTTTAGTGGTAGTTTATCAGTAAGTTCAGCAAATACAATCCAGACATCATGTTTCTTTTGAAGTAAAAATTGTACACCAGGATGCAGGGCGGCTGAGGGATGCAGCACACCTGGAAATAATTACAAATCAGTCTTACTGGGATTAAGGCTATACATGTAGTACCCAAGTATGTGTGGGGAGAAAGAGGTTTTTACTTTGTTTCTTATCTTACGTTAGTCCATTATTATATTCCAGACTTGCCGCAGTTCAGAGAGAGAGAGCGTGCAGGACAGAAGTAGAAGTGAAACAAGCCTCCTGCTCAATGACGCTCCCTGTGCTGGTAATTACGTCAAGGTTGTAAAAAGCTTCTCATATATTTGTCCCATGGTGACTGTGAGACACAAGTCAGCCTGATGCAATATGGAGAACTTTAATTCATTTCCTCACCTTACTCACACACTACTAACTCTGCAGTTGGGTATTTATTGTAGCTGCAGTCATAATAGTAGTACCGGTGTATATCCCCATCATTAAGATGAATGGTGTCTGGCTCCAGCACTGTTATTAGCCACCAAATGAGCTAATAGTGTTTCTCAGCAGTGAAATACGACTGCCCCTAAAGCCCTGCAGAATCAAAGACAGACAGTGAAATAGAACAGGTGTGTGTTCTCTACTTCCTACTTTCCTGACCAAACCGCTCTCAGCAACGCCTGGGTTCACTTTGCTGGGACATTTTGCCAAATAGTTTACTGCTTTAATTTGTTTTGTTGCTTTTTTTAAATCCCTCTATCCACCCTGATTACATGGTGTGTCAACAATTGTTATTCCAGCGTAGCTGTCACAATATTGCTGTTCTCTCCTCGACTGTCCTTTTAAAAAATATCATTTATGCACATTCCTTGTATCTTTGATGTGCTTTTGGACCCATGAACACTTGTAGTCTCAGGTTTGTCCTCACAGACGTCATCAGGTCTCTTGTCCAAGACGACTTACAGCAGGTGAAGGAAACATTCAGCTGGTGTGAGACTTGTTTCAAAGCAACTCACACTGACAAGGAAACAGCAGATAGCCTAAATGGTACGGCTGGCATATGTTTTTATAAAGATGCCAATATCATACCGAATGATACTGTTCTTTTTCTTAGCATCGTCACATCGTTTTTTTTCTCATTTGACAAAAAAAAGACACAAAAGTGTTTGTATTAAATGTTGCCTTAAAAGAAACAGAGCATAGATCACAGCTCACTCAGTAGCACACAGCAGACACTCACACAGGAGAAGTAGCCAGGGTACAGCTCTGGGGAGGGAAGTGATGGAAATGCTGCTTTTTGTTGAGTGTTCATGAGCATCGATGCTGACGAATAGGACATTGTATTGTCTGACACTCTGACACTGACAGTGGGAGCTGCTGGTGGAGACTTCAGAGAGGATCATTACATTGCATTTCAATAAGCTCTGCACGTCATCCCGTGCTCCTTCCACATAAGCAGAGGAAAGGCCGGAGAACAGGTTCATGTCCTTCTCAATGACACAGAAATCTTGAAAGCAGTTTTTAAATGACGTGATCAGTGATGTGAGCACAGTCACATAGTGCTGCCATGTCAAGTGTCTGCAACTGGCAAAAGCTTCTGGGGCAAAGATTTGGCTTTAGCATCCCTTGCTGGTGGAATCACACACACACACACACACACACACACACACACACACGCACACACACACACACACAGTTTAATAATCTTTATTTTGTTGTGTGAAATGTTGCTAACCTCCTTCATTCTCTCTCTCTCTCTGTCTCTCCCTCCCTCCAGATGGTCACAAGAACAAAGAAAATATTTGTAGGAGGATTATCAGCCAACACAGTAATTGAAGATGTGAAGCAATATTTTGAACAGTTTGGCAAGGTAAGACCATTTGGAGTGTTTTCCCCGTTTGTGCTGCTCTGTGGCTGTGTGTGAGGGTTTGTGAGGTGTGTCTTTTGAAGGTTCAAAGCAGGTTGATGAGTTTACTGCTGCGCTGTGAGTTCTGAGGCAGTCTGCTGCTTCTCTTGTGAGTCTGACTCCTGGTACTGTTGTTGCAACACTGGAAACTCAGTCAAGAGAATGGAGCTGGACAACAGTCTGATGAGATGCGTGAAGCCTGTCCCCAGAACAGTAATGTCAGATGAGGAGAAGAAGCATATCAGTTGTATCTCTGTTCAGAGAGAGGGCACAGGCATGTTCAGTTTAGCCTAGCACAAAGACTGGCAGCAGAGGGAAACTGCTAGCCTAGCTCTAGTGCCCCAACAACTCCTGACTAACTGTGATTTAGCAAGATCAGTTTGTTGTTCTTTGACATTCAGTTTACTGAGGATGTCTACTGTGTGTGTGTGTGTGTGTGTGTGTGTGTGTTCCAGTGATGCTCTTTTTTCCAAGATATGAGTGTCTGTTAAATGTTCCCCGGGTGCCTTAAGGCAGATTTAAGTGAGTGTGAGAGAAATGGGAAATAATTTCACCTTGGAGATCAGACGAGACACCATTTCCTCGTCCTGGGCCAAACGCTGAGTCACCTTAATTGAAATGGCAGCTGCTACAGCATTTTAATTATTTATTTATTTATTTTGCTAATTTATTCCTAGATGCTGAGCTAATCAGTTCTAGGTTAAAGTAGAGCCAGTCACTGTGGCTGAATATGAAAGTAGCTAAGTCAGTTCCGCCTTGCTGCTCTCCAACTGAATGCTGCAGCATAGCAGTGATTCCACCTATTTAGTTATAGACAACTTCAAAATAAAATCCCCTATTATAGATGGACTATTTCAAAATGTGTTATTTTAGCTTTACAGGTGCTTTTAATTTAAATTTTTAATCCATCTGTTTTCAACCACCATCATTCCAAAGTTTTCTCCTCAGTCTGCAGGTATTGATCCCAAGCCAAACACATGTTTAATATGTCCTTTCCAAATACACACAACAGTATTGTTAGTTTGATCTATATTTTCTTTCGCCATTCATTGGCGTTGTTGACTTTCATCAGCTCTGTACACTTTGTGTGCTCATTGCTAGCTGGGATTTTGTGATCAATGAGCAGAAAGCCATTAACAGCATACAGTCGTGATGAAAAGCAGTTAGGGAAACCAGACCAGAGAGAGTGGACTTGAAATGTGAGGCTGTATTCTGCCGTTAGATAACTGATTTAATGTGTAGGCCAATCAGCTGGGGGGGGGCGGGGGGGGTTGTTTTCCATTAGCACAACCTGCTTTAACTTTGCATTGAATTGAACTTTGCATTGAATGAATATCAGCTGCGTTAATGAATGTTTGAAAGCATTTAGCACGATCTACTGACTTTGACAGTGGTCAGATACCAGTTAAAATATCTCGGCCAACTTTATAAATCATGGTGCAATTTGTATCACCCAGGATCATGTGGCGGGTTAAACTGTGTCTGTTGACTGCAGATTGTAGAATGAGGAAACGTATTTCATTAGGTGTCCATGACGTCCTCATTCAGACCTAACAATACTTCCTGGCAGTTAAGTTGATTATTTTACTCCAGATTCAGAAAAGTATTGCATGACGTAATTAATCTGAATAGAAAGCAATTGGATTGGAAGTGTTTTCATTCACAATGGATCATGTGATAGCCGATTAAATATAAAACTAATGCTTGCAGGGCTACATTTCTACACACTTGTACATCCATGGTAACGTTGACTATAAAGCTGAATAACCTCCATGTGCACACAGGCTACCTTCATCTGTTGCAGAGGGTGAATACAGACTGTCATCCATTAATATCGACTCTCATTGAGAAATCTTTGCCACTGCAGTAATGGAAGTATCACTAAAGAACCCAACACGTGAATACGCCAATGGATTTGTCTCTAACTTTGCACAGCCTTCTTTAGGTGAAGGACAAAGACTTCTAGCATACACTATATCTGCTCTTCCTGCTTCTCATCTTTGAAATACCTTTTGGACAGAACAACTTAAACTACAAAGAACAAGCAGTGAGCAAGAATATGAAATTGTTTAAATGAGGTTGAAATACTCGAGTGGCTCAGCTTTCAGTTTTCTCCGCCCAACTCTCTGTGGAATGAGATGGAACTAATCAGAGAAGGTCAGTGGGGATGAAAGAGGAGACACAACTGCTCTCCAATCCACAGGATTAATGCTGTCATGAGACCACCTACGTTTCTATGTATGTCTTCAAATGCATGTGCGTGCATGCACACAACAGTGTGTCTGCTCAATCACTGTTCTGCACTATTTTATATATTTATATATATTTTTATTTTATATTTTTTATATACTTCCAGTGCTACTGACTGATACTGAATTTCACAATAAAGGTTAAACATATAATACATAAAATATAATTCCTCTCAAGAATTGGCAAATAACGGTTAGCTTTGCACAGTTTTTCATGAGAATTAAGGATAAGAACGGTGTGCAGAATGGAGCTGAAGTGAAATAAAAGCCCAATCAAAGGAGGGACAAAGTTATTGGGCTTGCTGTCTCGATCAGCTTTAAAGGCTGCCATAAATCATACGAGAAATTACGTGTGGTAGCTTTTGGGATATTAAGTAAATTAACTGCATTTATAGAACCAAGGATCAAAACGTCAGCTGTGCAGTTAATGGACAACCCTCTGAACCTCCTGAGCCACTGCTCCCTTTGTTGATCAATGGCAAAACCATGGTCCAAAAGCATTCAATTTGACCATTACAAACATATCCATACTGTATGACTGTCTTCTGATCTGGTTTGGTTAGGTTTCAGCACAAAGTCTGCTCTTTTAGGGTTAGGGGAAATGTGTGTATGAAGATAACGACTTTGTTAACGTTAGGAAACCTTTGTTGCCATGGTTTAAACAATATGTAATTTGATTAATGACAGGGAACAATTGTCGTCATGGTTACAAGAAACAACTTTGACTGTTGGTAGGGAACAGGAAATTAACTTTCATGTCGATGTCACTGTCCTTGTTGACCCATCCATGCTGACCTCTATAACAATGTTGCATCCTTGATGGACGTAATTCACACAGCTGCTGTCAGGTGACCATAAACATAGGTTATGTTTAGTCATTGGAACAAACAGCTAATGCTTACATGTCTTTGGAGGGCTGTCTCACTGGCATTAAGAGTTGGATGACATTGGGTGATATGGGCCTCTTTGCTTCCAATTGTGTAATCAATCCACTTGATATTTCTCACTAAACATTTTATTTTTATTGGAGCGTTAAATACAGCAAGTAGACACTTTGTAAATGTTTTGCATTTATAAAGCACTTTTCCAATCTTTGCGATCACTCAAAGCACTTTACAACACATCAGCATTCACCCATTCACACACATTCACACACATTCATACAGAGTCAGAGGCTACTGTACAAGGTGCCACATGCTCATCAGTGATAACCATCCACACACACTCACACACCGTTGGCCATCGGGACCAATTTGGGGTTCAGTATCTTGCCCAAGGACACTTTGACATGCTGGCCCTTTGTCTGTGCTCCACAGTTCCAAGTCACAAGCAGGGCCTCTAACAAATTCTGTATTTGTCTCCAGAGCGAACATGTCAATGCATGATGTAGCCATGTGGAACAATGTAGAGCTCCTTAAGAATAGGCTACTTGGACAGAGAATTGTACTGTGGAAGCTAAGTGCTTCAGTGCCTCTGCCTCCTGATATCACCTGTAGCAAGTCTACAGGACCCTTCAGGCCAAACCATAACAGCTTGCTCAGTTAAGAATAGTTTCTGCTCCTGAATAGCCAACATCCCTCGTACCAGCAATCTGCATATCTTTGTGGTTCTCTGATGCAAGGTTAAAATGTCTTATTTGACTTGTTTAGAGCAGTGGAAGATCCGTCTCCCTCTCAGCTGCTGGCTAAATGACGTGTTAGGCTAGTTTGTGCTGCAGCCTACGGACAGTCCCCCAACTACTGGAGCTGCTTATCAGCCCTGATCCCAGTCACATCACTACTACTGAAGAAGCAACAACACGCACACATGAAAGCCAACAGAAGCATTTGCCAGGGTGAATAAAGTCAGAGTGGAAATGGGTTAGAACAAGACAAACAGTTTCATTTTCAGTCGACCTCTGTTTGCTGTTTGGTGGCAGACTCTGAGGTAAGGGGCAGGGTAACATTTCACCTTGAGAAAAGCTTCGCTTTTTCTCAGCTTAGTCATTCTGTGTAACAGAGAGAAGTACTTCTGCCTTGCCTTCTTATCTGGGACCAGTTCATTGTATTGAAAGGCCTTCTGGGATTGGGATGGGCTTTGCTTCATTCAGTCTGGTATTCACCTGACCTTCCTCAAACAACATTTCTTCAGGGCATAATCCACTTTAATTCTCTACACATTAGCATGACTCATGGGTGGAACGAAAATATTTGCCCTCTACCTGCTCTGTGATTTTTTTTTTTTTTTAATCAGGTCATTTGCTGCTTGATTAAATGGTGGCTTCTCACTCAACATTTTGGAAAGTCAATCTATCCGACTAATGGCAGTTCTTTCTAATTGCCTGGAGTCCCGGAGTGAGCGCTGAGACGACTGAGTCTGATGGAAAGGGTGGATCTCTTGAATCATATCACCGTCGAGACAGGTTGTAATCTGTTGTTACTGATGGGACACTTCTTCACATGTCAAGATCATTTATAGGGAAGGCTGTTTCATTTGAGAACCAACAAAAGACATGATTTTGCTTAGTGCGAATAAACTAAAGTGATGTATTTTTTATACCTGCATTGACAGAACCCGGTGGATCCTGACAAATTTCAGACACAAAGCCAACCTAAGACCAATGCTTTATTTTGCTTTATTTCATCAGTTACTGAACGCTTACTAACCAGGCTAATAAAACACATTTCTCCACGTATTCTCTTTCTCCCCTCACTGGGCACAGCTTGCAACAACTAACATACATGGATGTACAGAGAGAAGACAGAAAGTAACTAATGAAATACGTTTGAAAGTAGAACTGATCCCTAGCCCAAAGCTTCCTGCAACAACATGTTTAGATTTGTCAGGCAAACCATACATTTGTCTTTGCAGCCTATATTTATTTCATGATTTAAAGCTGAACTGCAGCTTTCTAGATTTAGCTGTGCCAGTGCTTTAACAATATAGCTTCTGCTGCGTATTATAGTACTGATATCCAGCATCCAAAAAGCATTCTTTACTGTGTTTATGGGTATGATGAGAATCATCACCTGCACCAAAGTCTCCTGCTTGTGATAGTTACTGTTCATTTGATCATCTGTTGCCATGCAGTAAATGAAAGGACAGCTGCAAACAGAAATGTGAGCTATGCATCGCTCTCTGGGAATCTCTGGGATTTTACTCAAGGTAATTTGTAATATTACAAAACCTTTTGATATCACAGATTGCAACACTGCTGTTTAGTATCGTGCTATCATTTTAAAAAGCAGACCGATTACCACTGAAGATGTCATGAGGTGCACAAAGTAAGACAGCGAGGCTCTGATGACTTGCAGAAATGTACATCGTGGCATTTCCTGCATTTCAATGGTTCCAGAGTCCTGAATAATATTAATATAATAATATAATATAATATTAGATATATAATAATATATAATAATATAGACATATATTAATAATATCTGAACATCAGCTGGAGTAAAACCTGTCCGTTAAGGATCTTAATGTTACATGTAAGAACGAAAGATTTCCCTGGCAAGCTTTTTCCCTGATGTATCTGAAACACCCATTATCATTTCTCATTAGTTATATGAAATTTAAACATTTTAGATACAAATTTGTACAATAAACACGCTGAGAGACAATAATGATGCGTGTGCCATACTCTTTAGAAAATTATTGCAGTTGTAGGTAGGGCTGAAAAATTTATCGGAATGTTTGCGAAATTGCAATATGGAGTTGTGCAATATCCAAATCACAAAAGGCAAAAAATGTGTCAAAATAACGTTCCAAATTATGTATTGTGTTGCTGCAGAGAAGTCCTGCCTCCAAATCATCTTCTACAGAATGCAGGACATTTTTT
Organism: Bovichtus variegatus; assembly: GCA_943593645.1. Lineage (NCBI taxonomy): Eukaryota > Metazoa > Chordata > Actinopteri > Perciformes > Bovichtidae > Bovichtus > Bovichtus variegatus. Next base: position 884,770 of record CALSCE010009408.1, on the reverse strand, counting down.
TATTTGGTACAGATCCTCACAAAAAAAATCACACCATAATTATTTTAATATATTTTGTCAATAAAAATAAGGAACAATTATGCAACAATGATCATTCCCTCTAATATAGTGTATCATATCACAATTGCAATATCAGCCAAAAGTATTGCAATAAGATATCTTTTAAAAATTGTCAGCCCAGCTGTATCCAGATGTGGAACCTCCTCACCTGGCTGTAAGTTCATGTCCCCACTTACTTTATTTGAAATTTCTTAGAGAAATCCAGGTTTGGGTGCTCCTATGAACCTGAGGGCTGTGTTGTCGGGAGCC